>JAGKTI010031766.1:0-12054 GCA_018397915.1 Birgus latro
GCAAAACCAGCAACCTCCTCTGATCTTCTCCTGTTCTAAGTTCCACTTCTTGCAATCCACTTTCCGATGTCCTGGATTTTCACAGTACCAGCACCGTCCTTCAAATTTTTCCATTTCACATACCTGCCCCTTTCTTGCCTTGAATCCTGCGTTACGACCTGTCTGAAAAGTGGATGTACTTGACCTGACATAGGACTCAAACACTAGAGCCATGGCACGTGCGTCTTGCATGCTTCTGGGTTGTACCTGCTTCACCTGCACTTTCAACTCTGCACTGTCAAGAGCATCAGTGAACTGGTCCCTCAGTAGAATACTCAACAGGTTAGGTGCTGCTCCAGGGTACGCCTTATATGCCATACTCTCCAGGTCATGAGCAACCTGCTGTAGAGGTTCTCCCCGAGCCCGTACACAGCTCCGGAATCTTGCTCTGTAAACTTCAGTCTGGTAAATGGTTCCATATCTGCACTCCAGCACTTCTACTAGGGACTAATAACTGTTCCTCTCCATCACTGACATCCAGCCCAGAATTTCCATTGCGGCACTCTTAAGGCTAGTAGCAAGCTGCACTGCCTTCTGCCTATCATCCCAGCCATTCTGATCCGCAAGCAACTCGAACTGTGCACGGTAAGCTTCCCAAGATACTCTACCATCAAATTCCTGAAGTTTCTTTTTAATTGAACCCCCATTATAGCCACGCACTTCACTGGTTTGGGGTCTAAAAACTGGGGCATCATAATTAAGGCCAGGACTTAAAATTTCTACATTCTGTACATTCTGATTATTCAATCCTGTAGTGCTACCTTTAGATCCGTCAAGATTCACCATACCTGTCCATTCCTTTCAAATGCTCCTTGTAAACTAACCTGACGCTCAGCAGTGCAATATTTCTCTACAGCCTCCATTTTCTCACTAATTATCTTTACTTGGTCAACTACATGCTTCAACTGACTATCTACGTGCTGTCTGCACTCCGTCACTATTTTCTCACTAATCTCCAGCTGGCTGTCTACATGCTGTTTACACTGTCACTATTTCCTCACTAATTGTCTTCAACTGGTCGTCTACATGCTGTTTACACTCCATCACATTCTTGCTTACCTCATACATTTGCTGCTCTAGCTTGGCATCTACTTCCTCCTTAAGCTGTTGCTGTTCTTCCTTCATTTCCCCCATGAAAGCATCTAGCTGTCCTTGCACCCTCAGTTGTACTTCCTTCTGTTGCTCCTGTAATGCTTCTTGAAGTTGTTCATATCGTTCCTTTTGTTCTTCACGTTGCGCCTGTAGTTGTTCACTCTGTGCTTGCAGTTGTTCCTTGAGTTCTTTCTGTCCTTCAATCTGTGCCTTGATTTCGTTCCTGAGCTCTTTCGTTTGTGCCTGTAATTGTGCTTGGAGTTTTTTCTGTCCTTCATTCTGTGCCTGTAATAATTGTTCTTTGAGTTCTTTCTGTGAAGCTTGTAATAACTTCATCATTGCAGCCAGGGTCACCTCCTCCTCCTACCAAGCTCGGGATCTTGTCTGCACACCTTCTGCTTCCATGTCGAAGATCAGACTCACTTCAGCACCTAAAATTACCCCACACTCCTGACACCAGTGTTGCGTCCCAATCCCCACACTGCCACAGGCTCCAACAGCAGTAGTGCAGTATAGGGAGGACTTTGCCCAGTGAGTTGTTCTTCCTATGGTCAGCCTTTAGGTGTACAGCACACAAGATCAGCTGAGGCGAAGATAAATACTGGCTTCTTAAAGTTGACTGTCTTTATTTACCAAATAATTCCACTTAATGCCTGCTAACAAGATCAGCTGAGGCGAAGATAAATACTGGCTTCTTAAAGATGACTGTCTTTATTTACCAAATAATTCCACTTAATGCCTGCTGACTTCAATTCACTGTTCTCACAAGCACTTGACGTATACAAACTGTACTAACTGCAATTTCACTTAATACTTGACAACATTTCACAGTTAATGCTTGTCAACACTTCACTGTTTTTTACACTTCACTGTTTTCGCAAGTACCGAAAATGTACAAACTCCAGTAACACTTCACTATCACAAGTACCGAAAATATACAAACTTCACTGATACTGCACCGGCTAAACTTCGCTCAAACTGACTGAGGCCCAACTAAACCTTAACCTTAAAAACCTCCTACACTTTCATGCCCCATCCTTATGTAACCTTGCATTACTCGAGAATAATCTACTCCCCACGAGAACAACAGTTGCCAGCTCAGAGACAACCAAAATATTCCAGTCTTCTTACCATATGTAACACTCTAAATAAATAACCAAACTTAAATTAAATTACATAATTTAACGAACAATCACGTAAATAAAACATTATAGAGAGAAAGAGCATAAAAATTAATGCATAACTTACGAAACAAATACGCTTCAAACAGCAGGCAAACTGGCAACTCTGACCGTACCGATACCGGAACTAGCGTACAGAACACACCGAGAATATTCTCGAACACCTAACTGGTAAACCCCCCTTCGTTTACATTTCGACACCTGGCAAGTCCAGGTAATGATTAACTTTCCTTTCATTGTAATAGATTGCTAATAAATACTCTGCAGGTACATTGCCAACCATTCAGGTAGTCATTCCTACCTTATTGTTATATTTCAGATTGTAGTATAATTTTATTTCCCTAATCCAGGTAACAATTAACTTTCCTTTAAGAATGCCACGGAACATCATTTGCGTATCCTGCTCCCGTAGTTTTACTGGATCCTTTTATACGGATCGTTCCTATGTTTGCAGGATGTGCAAACTACGTCAGAGCTTTGAAGATAAGCTGACCGAGGCTACAAATAAAATTAACAGCCTGACCCATAAAGTTGATGCGTTGGAGGAGTTCATTGCAAGCAATGTTGGGCATACTGTGGATGATAGCCCCACTGCTCGGCCAACCGCTGTCCAGGTTGACCATCCTCCTACCACTGTAGTTACTTCTCCCCCTACCGTACAGAATGAGTTTCAGCCAGTGTGGAATGGTGCCAGGTTTGTGAGAAAAAGGAACATCATTCCAGTAACCACACACAATAAATATCAGATTCTTACAGAAGTAGAGGAAGAACCCCACAAGGCACGGGTTGTGGGGGACTCCATCATCCGTGGTCAGTTTGTGGAATTTTGCGGCAGGGCACCCTCTAAACGAAAGCGTTTTTGTATTCCAGGCGCAGGAGTAGATGACGTAATGGAGGCTGTGGAAGACATTTTTGAGAACGCGGAAAATGACAGCCTTGTTATCATTCATACAGGTACAAATGATGTCATGCAAACCCGATCGGAGGAGCTGATGGAGAAGTACAGAAAGATGATCCGACGCTACAAGGAGAAAACTAATCATATTTTAATTTCAGGCATACTCCCAAGGATTAATGCAGGGAATGCCTTCTTCAACAGAGCATTTAGTATAAATAACAGAGTCAAGACACTTTGCATACAGGAAGGAGTTGAGTTCATCGACACGTGGAACCAGTTCAACGAGCAGCGAACACTATATGCAAATGATGGACTGCATTTGAATGCTGTTGGTTCTGCCCATCTCGATAGTTTGCTTAGTGATGCCGTAAGTTTTTTCTGGAGAAAAAACAGACATCACGGGAGGCAAACGTAGATGTCATAAAGCCCGACAAATCGGTATGTAATAGAAGCTCCTCACATTGGAAAAGAAAACATTTTAAAGCTATTCTTGTTAATGCGCGTAGTCTACGTAATAAATTTTCTGATTTAGAGGCCCTTGTCTTTACCGACGATTATGATGTAATTGGTATAACAGAATCGTGGATAGATACTGAACAGAAAGATTTTCTAGCAGAATTTAATTTACCAGGCTGTCACATTTTCAGTAGCGAAAGGAAGAATCTAACAGGGGGCGGTGTGTTGTTATACATTAAATCAGGATTTCATCCAGTTGAAATTACCAAGCCATGTACTGAAAAGACTGACACTATTTACATTCAGCTGAGAAATGAATCTTGTCATAAAATCATCATTGGGGTAATTTATCGTCCACCCGGTCAGCCTATCAACATCGATAATGAAATCTACAATCAAATTGCCGAAATATCTTGTACGCAAAGCACGGTAAAATTTGGTGATTTTAATTTACCAGTTCCAAAATGGGGAGAAGCCCTATCCTCACACACAGGGTTAGACCTATATACAAACTTGCAGGAAAGTTCTTTATATCAATTTGTAAATTATCCGACACGTGGATGTAACATCCTAGATCTTGTCTTAGCCACATCAGAAAATGTAGTGAGTAACGCAATTGTAGGAGAAGAATTTAGTACAAGTGATCATCGCATGGTTACATTCAACATTAAAATCTGTGAAGACAGTGTTAGGGCCAGTTGTGAGAAAGTGCCTGACTTTAAGAGGGCAAATTTTAAGAAATTAAAGGCAATTATAGTTGCAGGCGACTGGCACCCCACTGTCCAAACTTTAGATATCAATGATGCATGGAATTTTTTTACGGAAACTCTCGACAGTGCTGTCAGGTTATGCATTCCAATGTGCAACAGAAGGCCTGCCAAAAATTCTAAACCCAAATGGCGGAACTCCGACATTAAACATTGTCTGAAAGCTAAAAATCTTGTATATAAAAACTATAATACCACAAAGAGTCAAAGTTTTAAAAAATGATTACGATGCCCTTCGACGAAAAGCCAAAAAATTTATTAAATACAGTAAGAAAAACCTTGAGGCACATATTGCAAGTATCAGTAAATCAAATCCCAAAGAATTTTCAGTTACATGAGAAGCAAAAAGGTAATAACTCCAACAATCGGTCCCTTGATCACAGATAATGGAGAGCACACTGATGATGAAACTACGATGGCGAAAATTCTTAATACGTTCTTTGCGTCAGTATTTACAATAGAAAATATATATACGATTCCTGCTGTTTCCCCCACTCCTACAGAAGAGGGCAACATAATTACTGACATCACAGTTAGTGATCGCGACGTACTGCTTGCAATAAACAAATTAAAAGAGAATAAAACTCCAGGACCAGACAAAATATTTCCACGTGTATTGATGGAACTACAGAATGAAATATCAAAGCTTTTGTCTGAACTTTTCAACTTATCACTTAAGAGCAGAAAGGTGCCACATGAATGGAAGCTTGCCAACGTAACCCCAAAATTCAAAAAGGGCAACAGAGCCCAGCTAGAAAACTACCGCCCAATTAGTTTAACATCGGTGGTTTGCAAATTGCTCGAAACTATTATCAGAGACAAGACTGTGAAACACTTAGAAACAAACAATCTCATCAAAGATTCGCAACATGGTATTCGTAATAATCGCTCTTGCCTCACGAATCTTCAGGACTTTTTCAGTGATATACTGAATATGTATGATAAAACTAAATCTGTAGATGTGGTCTACCTAGATTTTCAAAAGGCCTTTGACAAAGTTCCACACAAAAGACTCCTTCAGAAGCTAAAGGCACATGGTTTCAGCCGCAATGTTCTTGGTTGGGTAGAAAATTGCCTCTCTGGACGAAAGCAAAGAGTTGTAATTAATGGAAAAGTCAGACTGGATGAACGTTACAAGTGGAGTGCCACAGGGTTCCGTGTTAGGTCCTATTCTTTTCTTAATATATTTAAATGATTTTGAGAGGGACTTTGTTGTATGATTTCAAAATTTGCTGATGATACTAAAATAGGTAACAGAGCAGATACAGTACTGCAAAGGCAAGCAATTCAGAGAGATCTTGATCAGCTGTTTAACTGGGCCCAAGTTTGGCAAATGGATTTTAATATTAATAAATGCAAAGTACTAAACATTGGCAGTAAACATGTAAGAGCTAGTTATAGCATGAATAATGTCCAACTTGATAGGGTAAACCACGAAAAAGACTTAGGAGTTATAATAACAGACGATTTGAAACCAAACAAACAATGTACAGAAGCAGTGAAAAAGGCCAACAAATTGATTGGATTCACAGGCAGAGCATTTGAATATAAGTCCGATAATATCACCCTCACTTTGTATAATTCTTTAGTACGCCCGCACTTGCAGTACTGTGTTCAGTTTTGGTCACCATATTATAAAAAGGATATGGAAAAGCTTGAAAGAGTGCAGCGAAGGATGACAAAAATGATACCTAGATTGAGAAATAAACCGTATGAGGAACGTTTAGAAGCCTTGAATCTCTTTACCTTAACTAAAAGGAGGATACAATGAGATTTAATTCAAGTATTCAAAATATTCAAAGGACATGATAACATGGCTGTCAATAAATACTTCACAGTTGATCACTCGAATTATACTAGAGGCAATGGGCATAAAATAATTGACAAATGATTCCAGTCACATGAAGCTAAGCATTTCTTCTTCAATAGAGTTGTAAATATATGAAATAAATTGCCCTCCAATGTAGTAAATTGTAATACAGTACTAACCTTTAAAGGTAGCCTGGATAAATATTTGTTGTCTAACCCCCAGCTTACTATGTTTACTCCCGAATAAAACACTTGCATAAATTTTTATTTTATTCTATTCTTTTAGAGCCTAGATCAATTTACTAAATGCAAATATATGCACGGTGATAATGTTTTAAGTTTCTTTCCGCAGAGCCCAACTGATACCACGGGATCACTATATTTACGTGTATCTGTAACTTTTGAATTCCCGCAGAGTGAAAATGAGACCACGGGATTATTAATTATATTCACGTGTATCTGTTTCTTTTGAAATCCCGCAGAGTCCAACTGAGACCACGGGATTACTATATTCACGTTGTTATGTCTACAGAGTCTCATCGTCTGCAGACACCCTGTTAACTCAGTGTACCCATACATAGTGTCATGCATTATTTATTTATTCGATTATTCATTGTACTTTACTATTTTCTCTTTCAGGTTATTCATACTGGTAGCTTATAGATAATGTATTATATAATGTAGCTTTTCCTTTTCAGTCTTTCGTATGAAATTTCCATGTCAGTTTTTCCATGCTGCATGGTGGTCTTTGTCACTTTTTCTTGCCAGTTTTGGCTGGAAGGTTTGGAGCCGGGGGGAGCCTTCTTGCTTTACTATCCTTATCTTTCAGCATGTAGAGTTAGATCTTGTAGTCATAGTCTACTCTGTAACAAACAGCCTGGAAAGGACCATAAGGTCTGTTGCTGTTTGCTTTCCTATGTACTCCTATGTAACACTACCCCCTTCCTAGTTCTTTGTCATCCCGACAAAACTACACAGTATATACAAACACAAACAATAATCCTAATGAAACATCTAAATATACACAAAATAATCCTTTAACTTATCAGGTCTTCTTCTGTGCCGCTTCCGATGACGTCCTTGCTCCTCCGCACAGTCCACTCCTCCGGGAAGGTCTGGGTCCTCTTCCTGATTCATTTCTTCCCTCAGGAAACTGTTGCCCTCCTCTTGCACTTCAGCTCCGTGGTCCTCCTCAACATCCTCGGCTGCGGGAGAGCATGATCCCTCGGAGATGCCCCCAGCTGTACTGTCCTGGCCCGTGGTACTGCCACAGAAAATTCACATGTACCACCTATGGGTGAGACTTCCTGCCTCCCCGAATCCAATACGTTACATCTGACAGGCGGTCCAACACAGTGTAAGGCCCGTCCCATGGGCTCTGCAGCTTTGGTGACTGTCCCTTCTTTCACTGAGGATTGTATAACCAAACTTGATCGCCATCCTTGAAGCTCACCTCTCTTGCCTTGGTATCATATTTACACTTCATCACCTCTCCTGAAAACTTGAGGGCTCCTCGCACTTGATGATGTACCTCAGCCAGCATTTCTTGTAGGTGCTTTGCATAACCGGTGGTGTCTGTAGGCAGCTCTTCACCAGGTGGTCTTCCCATTTACAAGTCAATGGGTAAGCGTAACTCGTGGCCCAACATCAGATTTGCAGGGGTGTAGCCAGTAGACTCATGGGATGCAGAACGATATGCCATCAACAACGCAAGTTATTTCTGGTCCCATTCTGTTTGTCCATCTATGCAGTACTTGATCAGTTCTTGTCCTAGGGTCCAGTTGAATTTCTCCACCATCCCATCTGAATGTGGTCTTAGTGGGGTCGTCCTGGTCTTCCTGATCCCCAATAACTGGCAGCACTCACGGAACACAGCAGACTCAACGTTTCTACCCTGATCTGAATGTAGCTCTTGTGGCATCCCAAAACGACAGAAGAACTGGTTAACCAACACCTGAGCAACAGTTGCAGCCTCTTGATTGGGGATGGCATAGGCTTCTGGCCACTTTGTGAAGTAGTCCATCGCGACACATGTATATATCGGTTCCCTCTTTCCGTGAGTGGCAAAGGTCCAGCAATGTCCACTGCAACTCTTTCCACTTGGTACAGCTGAAGAGGGCCGCAACCACGTTTCTTGGGTCCCTTCTTGGCACAGCACACATCGCATGTCCGACACCACTCTTCAACATCCTGACGCATGCCAATCCAGTAGAACCTCTGTCACAGCCAGCTTAGCGTTTTCTTCACTCCCAGGTGCCCACCTGTGATCTGGTTATGGGACTCATCCAAGATCTCTGACCTCATCTTCTTCGGAACCACCAGTTGCCAATACTTGCTGAGGCCATCGTGTGTCTCCCACTGACGCTCCAGTAGTCCATTATTCAAACGAAGAAGGTCCCACTGACTCCAGTAACTCTTGGTTGCGGGGCTCAACATGGAAACTTCTTCCCAAGATGGTCGCACTGTACTCCGCTGCAGCCACTCTAGCACTGGCTGTAAATCTGCATCCTCCAATTGCATCCTCTTCAGGTCTGCTTCATCTGACGTTGGCCCTGTCACTGTAGTATGGCAGCATTTCTTACTGTGATCTTCCTTTTTCTTCTTTGGACACTAAGAACTGGTGTCCCACCTCACTACATGTCCAACATGCTCTTGTTACAACTGAAGACTTCCTAGCACTACTCTGTTCTTGCTCCTTCTTCCATTTGTGACAAACCTCCTTCTTGTGTCCCAGCTTCCTGCAAAACCAGCAACCTCCTCTGATCTTCTCCTGTTCTAAGTTCCACTTCTTGCAATCCACTTTCCGATGTCCTGGATTTTCACAGTACCAGCACCGTCCTTCAAATTTTTCCATTTCACATACCTGCCCCTTTCTTGCCTTGAATCCTGCGTTACGACCTGTCTGAAAAGTGGATGTACTTGACCTGACATAGGACTCAAACACTAGAGCCATGGCACGTGCGTCTTGCATGCTTCTGGGTTGTACCTGCTTCACCTGCACTTTCAACTCTGCACTGTCAAGAGCATCAGTGAACTGGTCCCTCAGTAGAATACTCAACAGGTTAGGTGCTGCTCCAGGGTACGCCTTATATGCCATACTCTCCAGGTCATGAGCAACCTGCTGTAGAGGTTCTCCCCGAGCCCGTACACAGCTCCGGAATCTTGCTCTGTAAACTTCAGTCTGGTAAATGGTTCCATATCTGCACTCCAGCACTTCTACTAGGGACTAATAACTGTTCCTCTCCATCACTGACATCCAGCCCAGAATTTCCATTGCGGCACTCTTAAGGCTAGTAGCAAGCTGCACTGCCTTCTGCCTATCATCCCAGCCATTCTGATCCGCAAGCAACTCGAACTGTGCACGGTAAGCTTCCCAAGATACTCTACCATCAAATTCCTGAAGTTTCTTTTTAATTGAACCCCCATTATAGCCACGCACTTCACTGGTTTGGGGTCTAAAAACTGGGGCATCATAATTAAGGCCAGGACTTAAAATTTCTACATTCTGTACATTCTGATTATTCAATCCTGTAGTGCTACCTTTAGATCCGTCAAGATTCACCATACCTGTCCATTCCTTTCAAATGCTCCTTGTAAACTAACCTGACGCTCAGCAGTGCAATATTTCTCTACAGCCTCCATTTTCTCACTAATTATCTTTACTTGGTCAACTACATGCTTCAACTGACTATCTACGTGCTGTCTGCACTCCGTCACTATTTTCTCACTAATCTCCAGCTGGCTGTCTACATGCTGTTTACACTGTCACTATTTCCTCACTAATTGTCTTCAACTGGTCGTCTACATGCTGTTTACACTCCATCACATTCTTGCTTACCTCATACATTTGCTGCTCTAGCTTGGCATCTACTTCCTCCTTAAGCTGTTGCTGTTCTTCCTTCATTTCCCCCATGAAAGCATCTAGCTGTCCTTGCACCCTCAGTTGTACTTCCTTCTGTTGCTCCTGTAATGCTTCTTGAAGTTGTTCATATCGTTCCTTTTGTTCTTCACGTTGCGCCTGTAGTTGTTCACTCTGTGCTTGCAGTTGTTCCTTGAGTTCTTTCTGTCCTTCAATCTGTGCCTTGATTTCGTTCCTGAGCTCTTTCGTTTGTGCCTGTAATTGTGCTTGGAGTTTTTTCTGTCCTTCATTCTGTGCCTGTAATAATTGTTCTTTGAGTTCTTTCTGTGAAGCTTGTAATAACTTCATCATTGCAGCCAGGGTCACCTCCTCCTCCTACCAAGCTCGGGATCTTGTCTGCACACCTTCTGCTTCCATGTCGAAGATCAGACTCACTTCAGCACCTAAAATTACCCCACACTCCTGACACCAGTGTTGCGTCCCAATCCCCACACTGCCACAGGCTCCAACAGCAGTAGTGCAGTATAGGGAGGACTTTGCCCAGTGAGTTGTTCTTCCTATGGTCAGCCTTTAGGTGTACAGCACACAAGATCAGCTGAGGCGAAGATAAATACTGGCTTCTTAAAGTTGACTGTCTTTATTTACCAAATAATTCCACTTAATGCCTGCTAACAAGATCAGCTGAGGCGAAGATAAATACTGGCTTCTTAAAGATGACTGTCTTTATTTACCAAATAATTCCACTTAATGCCTGCTGACTTCAATTCACTGTTCTCACAAGCACTTGACGTATACAAACTGTACTAACTGCAATTTCACTTAATACTTGACAACATTTCACAGTTAATGCTTGTCAACACTTCACTGTTTTTTACACTTCACTGTTTTCGCAAGTACCGAAAATGTACAAACTCCAGTAACACTTCACTATCACAAGTACCGAAAATATACAAACTTCACTGATACTGCACCGGCTAAACTTCGCTCAAACTGACTGAGGCCCAACTAAACCTTAACCTTAAAAACCTCCTACACTTTCATGCCCCATCCTTATGTAACCTTGCATTACTCGAGAATAATCTACTCCCCACGAGAACAACAGTTGCCAGCTCAGAGACAACCAAAATATTCCAGTCTTCTTACCATATGTAACACTCTAAATAAATAACCAAACTTAAATTAAATTACATAATTTAACGAACAATCACGTAAATAAAACATTATAGAGAGAAAGAGCATAAAAATTAATGCATAACTTACGAAACAAATACGCTTCAAACAGCAGGCAAACTGGCAACTCTGACCGTACCGATACCGGAACTAGCGTACAGAACACACCGAGAATATTCTCGAACACCTAACTGGTAAACCCCCCTTCGTTTACATTTCGACACCTGGCAAGTCCAGGTAATGATTAACTTTCCTTTCATTGTAATAGATTGCTAATAAATACTCTGCAGGTACATTGCCAACCATTCAGGTAGTCATTCCTACCTTATTGTTATATTTCAGATTGTAGTATAATTTTATTTCCCTAATCCAGGTAACAATTAACTTTCCTTTAAGAATGCCACGGAACATCATTTGCGTATCCTGCTCCCGTAGTTTTACTGGATCCTTTTATACGGATCGTTCCTATGTTTGCAGGATGTGCAAACTACGTCAGAGCTTTGAAGATAAGCTGACCGAGGCTACAAATAAAATTAACAGCCTGACCCATAAAGTTGATGCGTTGGAGGAGTTCATTGCAAGCAATGTTGGGCATACTGTGGATGATAGCCCCACTGCTCGGCCAACCGCTGTCCAGGTTGACCATCCTCCTACCACTGTAGTTACTTCTCCCCCTACCGTACAGAATGAGTTTCAGCCAGTGTGGAATGGTGCCAGGTTTGTGAGAAAAAGGAACATCATTCCAGTAACCACACACAATAAATATCAGATTCTTACAGAAGT
>JAGKTI010031767.1:0-12054 GCA_018397915.1 Birgus latro
AGAGAGAGAGAGAGAGAGAGAGAGAGAGAGAGAGAGAGAGAGAGAGATTTTCATAAATGGAGACTGAGCTCATTCTTTCTGCCGACAAAGCTAGATATTTTCCTGGTGCCTGGTAAACATGAAAATGGACAAAATGCCAAACAAAAAATGAGACAGGTAAAAAAAGCGATGCAAAACGTGGAAAAGATGGCAAAAGTGGAATATTAAAAAAAAAGATGGGAGAAGCGAAGTGTGGAAAAAAATGACGAATGCTCCCTAAAATAATGTCTTTTTTATGATCTTCGCTAACTCACACTGCTTCATAATTTCCTTACGTCTCTACATCATCCTTGTTTCGACTGCTTGACAAATAGATTTTCTACATTATCAGTCTTCGATAACATAAACTTCCTTTATAAGTATCTTCCACCGCTCCTGTATCATCACAGTTTCTATTACTCTACACAGATAGTTATTTTTATCTGATGAAAAAGGTAGGATATTCTCTTCCCTCTTCATCTCCACCATCAATTTCTGCAATCCCGCCTTTCCCCATCACTGACTCTCCTCCTCCTCGCTAATTTCATTCTGTACACTCATTACAAACTTGCATTTTAAAAAGTAACACTGAGAGATTGGAAGGTGTAATTTTCTCTCCTCTTTTTACTCCCAGCACCAAACCTGCCACCACCTCTTTCCACTCCACTGCCCCTTCTCCTCCTCCCCACCCAGATTCAGAGCCTCATAGATTTGGTGCAGGTAAATTGGCCGGGTGTCTGTGGGATGCTGCTGGTAGTGGTGATGGTGGTGGTGGTGGTGGTGGTTGCTGGGCTCTGAACAACACCACTCCACCACTTCGACAGCACATGAATTAAACTTCTTTACATCTTACTAGTAATTATAAAACGCTGCTGTATCCAATTTAATGGCTTTTTTCTCTCTCTCTTTTTTTTTTAGTAATGCTGGACGATTTTAAGTAGCTTATGGGAGGTCTTCTGAAGTTAAAAAGTGAATGGGTTTTGTTTCTAACCATTTCTATTTGGCTGCACTCTCCTAATCTGAATTTAAATCGATTACTGGTACTAAGAATAAGCTACACTAAAACGGTACGTCATCTTAATAGGGAGGATGTAAGTTTCAATAAATCTACGACCTCTTATAACACTTCCTATATCTTATTTCTATTAAAAAACGAACATATTAACAACGAACAGAAAATATTTGTAAGATTAACTAAACGCTCCAAGGATTTCTGTAGCAATGAAAATGAACAAGCTGAATACTAGACGATAATTTTTTTCACATCTACATGCCAAATTATAATGTACAGCGCAGAAAAGGTAGGTCTGTTTACGATAATACGGCTAAATGTATGAAGGTGTTTTAGCAGAGTAGGAGAGAGATTAAGCAAAGTGCGTGAAGGATTTGGTGAAGTGCGTGGGTGCAGTGAGGTTGGCAAACATGACCAGTCCACTTTGTCCAGGCGAGGTCGGAAAAGTTTCTAAAAACGTTTTCCGAAATTGCATCATGCGGGTGTGTGGCTCGCCTCTTTACTGCCTAACCTTCCCCCTTCCCTCCCAACCTCCCCCTCCTCTAGTTCCCCCTTCCCCCTTCCCTCCCAACCTCCCCCAACCCCATCCCTCTCTTTATCTTCCATCCCCCTCTCGATATTCCTCCCCTCCTCCCTCCTTCATTCCTCCATAATCCTCTCTGCTATCTCACTCCTCTTTAGTCTTCCTACTCTCTCTCTCTCTCTCTCTCTCTCTCTCTCTCTCTCTCTCTCTCTCTCTCTCATTCATTCCACCTTCTATTCGAGTTCACTTTTTCTTTCACCTCATTCTCTCCCTCCTCTTCTCACACGACACACGAATATGTATCCGATAAACTAGCTCATGTATAAGCACAGTATGTATACCCCGTCACACGAGTATGTATCTGATATGACCCACTTGCATACCCAATTATACCTTAACACCCTCACACTCCCTCACACACGCACACCTAATGAGTTTACATTAAGATCAAGGTGGTGCTCTCTCTCTCTCTCTCTCTCTCTCTCTCTCTCTCTCTCTCTCTCTCTCTCTCTCTCACACACACACACACACACACACACACACACGTAAACCATCTTCAACTTTTGCCTTAATTTAGTGAAAAATCGACATTTCCTCTACCGGCATATCTCAATTTTATCTTAAACAAAACGCCAGTGAAGTGGATAGAGATGGTGAACGGATGTAAAAAGCCAGCAGGGGTGTCCAAGAGAATTAATGAAGGGATGTAAAAAGCCAGTGGAGTGTGGGAAGAGAATAAATGAAAGAATAGAAAAAAATAGTGGAATGTGGGAAGAGATTTAATGAAACAGAAAGACTTAGTAATCTTTTCTAAACTTTTCCTCTATCCTTCCCAGCTCTATTTCCCCCTCCACATACGAGTACATTAGAGCTTGTAAGTAATCCTCCATTACGCTCTATTCCACTTCTCACAGGATGATTTTATTCAATGGGAGCATGAAGATTGTAATACTGTTACTTTTGGCCCTCTCGTGGAAGCTTGTGGGTATCAGTGCTTTCAAAATCAACCCTCTCATGGCAGTCTACTTATTTATCCCTTCCTGATGACGGCAAAGGATAATATTTAGCCTTGGGTGAGGATGGGACCCTAAGAGCATTAAGACTCACCTACAGCCCACACACGATCGAGACAACTCATTATTTCACTCCAGCTAACGCCATACAATTTTACTCAGCTTATAAAAAACTGAGCCATAAGTCAGTAAGAATACATTGGTCATATATAGGGTTCATGCATTTATAAAAAATTTTCTCTGTCCCTCCCACCTTTATCATAAACTTTTTCCCTGTCCCTCCTGCCTCTATGTCATCCTGTTGTATGTAGGGTGTGTAATTTAAAAAAGGCATGTAATAACTGGGCCGGTCTGGGGGAGCAAAATTCATCCATTTATACTTATCGTGTTTTATCAGAGTCAGCGAAAAGGGTGAGAAAGTTTACCGATTTTTCTCTGCCCCAATTTCGACGATTTTTATTTTCCTTTGATGTTTTGACCTGCTAGGGGAATGGCAGACCCTAATCATTAAGAGTGGAGTGAGCGTAGCAGCATCACCGAGGCGGAGGGCGCGGAAGGATACATACTACAGGAAACTGGCCCACAAATCTTGCCTTCTAGAATCTTCCTTAACTATTTCTGCATATCGCACGTGAATATTCCCTTGTATAGTATTTATGCAATCTACGTTGATATTGCACGGGTATAAATAACTTGAAAGACAATGCTGAGCTGTAATAAGAATACTAAATGATGCTACTACGCCTCCTTAGCAGACACGAAGACGGAAATAAACAAACCTTATTTTGGTCGCTGCTTATCGCTGTAATGACGATCTCCGCTTTCCTTACACATACTTCCTCTCTCGATGAATTCATGATAAGGCAGGAAGTCAATAATTTCCTCTGTCCTTCCTGTAACTATTCAAAATTGCGAAATGTTCAGGAGCGAATCACAACACACTTCCGCCCTACCTGTTGACACTGCTTCTGGGCTCAGGCGCATGACGCGGCAGGTATGTCTAGTCCGCGTAAGGAAGTAGTGCCCGGCGCGCCCAGACATTAGATTACCTTCCGTATTTTTTGCACAAAAAAGACCAGGGACGCATTTTTATCTGTTATATCATGCAGTTTTTCATTGTCATTTTTATGGTAGCTATCTAACTGCATTTAACCATTAATTCTTCAAATAATCATCACCTCAAATTTTAAAAATTTAAATGGCGGACTGACGACGCCGATAGGAAAAGAAAACCTACCTTAATATTTGGTCGCTCCTTATCGCTGTAACCAGTATCTCCACTTTGATAACGCATATTTCTTCTCTCGATGAATTCATGATGAGGCAGGAAGTATATAATTTCCTATGTCCTTCTTGTAACTATCCAAAATTACGAAATATTCAACAGCGAGTCACAACACACTTCCGTCCTACCTGCTAACACTGCTTCCGGCCTCAGGTGCATGACGCGGCAGGTATGTCTCGTGCGCGTAAGAAAGTAGTGCCCGGCGCGCCCAGACATTAGACTACCTTCCGTACTTTTGCACAATAAAGACCAGGGATGCATTTTAATCTTATATACAGAGCAGTTTTCAGTGTCATATTTATCTATCTAACTGCATTTAACCATTAATTCTTCAAATAATCATCATCTCAAATTTTTAAAAATTAAATGGCGGACTGACGACGCCGGTAGGAAAACAAAACCTACCTTAATATTAGGTCGCTCCTTATCGCTGTAACCAGTATCTCCGCTTTGATAACGCATATTTCTTCTCTCGATGAATTCGTGATGGAATAGGAAGTCAATAAATTCCACTCTTCTTTCTCTAACTATCCAAAATTAGGAAATGTTCAAGAGCGAGTCACAACACACTTCCGCCCTACCTGCTAACACTGTTTCCGGGCTCAGGCGCACGACGCGGCAGGTATGTCTTGTGCGCGTAAGAAAGTAGTGCCCGGGGCTCCCAGACATTAGACTACCTTTTGCACAATAAACACCAGGGATGGATTTTATTCTTATATACCGAGCAGTTTTTCAGTGTCACATATATGATAGCTATCTAACTGTATTTAATCGTTCATTATTCAAATAATCATTACCGCAAATTCAAAAATTAAATGGCGGACTGACGACGCTGATACAAAGAGAAAACCTACCTTAATATTAGGTTGCTCCTTATCGCTGTAACCAGCATCTCCGCTTTGATAACACGTTTCTTCTCTCGATGAATTCGTGATGGGATAGGAAGTCAATAAATTCCACTGTCCTTTCACTAACTATCCAAAATTAGGAAATGTTCGAGAGCGAGTCACTTCGCACACACGAATTCAGTTAACACTTCTTCGGTGCACGACCCAAATTTGTCCAGTGCACGTAAAAAAATAGTTCCATGTAGAATTCAAACTTTTTTTCTCACTTCAATACGATAAAAGAAAATGCGGGTATGTTACTCCCGTTTACAGCACAGCTTTTCAGTCTAATATATTTTGGTAGCAATCTAACTATTAATATATCTTTTCTTGTAGGTGTCATCCTCTCAGCTCAGACTTAGACCTGGCGAGGGTTGAGGAAGCGGATGAATACAAGCCAGGAACAGGGAGGCAAACGCACCTTTCGGTCGCTCCTTATCACTTAATCTTCCTGAACCATAAGTCCTCACATGGGCTGTATAGACTCATCTGAAAGTGGCAAGAATAATACAGAACTTTAAATAATTTTGCCGTAAACTTCTTCAATACGATGGCGTCTTATTTATTTCAATCTTGGTATTTACTGATGATTTTAGTTTCCATACAATAGAATTGTTAAGGTGAAGGGGACAACTACAGGTAAAGGGGGCTAATTACTCATAAATGCAGTTTGTTATTTTTATATTTTATTTATTTATTTATTTTTGCGAGCAGGGTATCCGACTTGCATAACTCTATCGCAGTGTCCAGTTCGCTTGCAGAAGAAAGTTAATAAGTAAAACCTGACTCTGTGTGAATAGGTTATTTAAGTAACTGCTAATATTCTCTTCTAAAGTATATTAACTGATGACTGACACCTCTCTGGAGCAGTGTGCTATTTACTTACAGGTTAACAGTGAATGACAGCTCTTTACTACAGAAATTGTTTGCAGGCTGAGTAACTAATATTATCTGTAGTGTTTCTTAGTGTTTCCAATAAGAGTAAATGATAACTGTATTGAAGTTTAGTGTTTGCAAGCAGGATAACTAATAACTACTGTAATTTAAGTGTCTGAAGGCAGATTGAATAAATGATAACTCTCTTCCACGTCAGAACCTCGAGCTGCCAACACTGTAACCAAAACAAAGGTGTTCGTGGCTAACAACACTGCCTCTACTAAGGATGGTAGGTATCTTTATCTATCTATCTATCTATCTGTCTGTCTCTCTGCCTATCTTTCTGTCTATCCACTGACTCAGGGGTTCGTGACTAACAACACAGGTTTCATTAAGGAAGGTAAGTATTTTTTTGTGTTATACTTGTGTCTATGCCTATTAGCTACCTGTGTCTGTCTGTCTATCTACTGACTCAGGTGTCCGCGACTAACAACAAGGCTTTCTGTAAAGATGGTATGTATCATCGACTGTTTACATTCCACTGCATCTTATATTGTTAATCTATAGTTGCCTTCTCTCCTTGCCAGGTGTATTTGCGTATACCGGTAGCTTAATCAGACACCTAACACACCCATAGAGTTATTTTTTATTCTTGTATTCAATAATGTGCTTCTAGGCAAAATCTCTGACTAATTAACTTTAACATCTTTTACTCTTGAACCTCTTTATCTAGTCTCCCTGTCACCTACAATTACATATATCTTAAGACTCCCCCATTCTCCATATACTTTTTATTATTTAAGTATTCAGTAGCTTCAAGAACTTCTCTAAGCTTCATGACCTTGTACCTAGAAAACCAATGGACTGTATCTTCCACTGCATCTTAGACTCTTGAACCTCACCCATTTGTCTGCTTTTCTCGCCAGGTATATTTGCAGACTCCCCGTACACCCCATACACTTTTTACCTGTGTACCTTGTAGTGTACTTCCATGCCTCTAAACTCCTCAAAGCTTCATGATCCTATATGCAGAAACTAGTGACTATCTTCACACGGATCGTACCCTCCTGAACCTGTATATCTGTCCGTTCTCCTTGTCTATATATTTGTATGCTCTCCTTGCCGGGTACATTTGCATAGAGCTTAAGCAGACTCGGCAGACAGCTTACATTACGCCTTACCCGCCACCTGGAGCCTCTCAAAGGGGATCTTACGCGCACCCCCCACGAGATCACAGGGGATTAGGCCGAGGTCGAGGATGGAGAGGTGGAGAGACGAAGATGTACAGAGGTGAGGAGGAGGAGATGTGGAGAGGAAGAGAGGTGGAGGGAAGGAGAGATCGAGGTGCAGAGAAGATGCAGAGACAATAACGGCAGAAGGCGGAGGGATGCTGAGAGATGGAGGACCAATACAGAAATGAAAGGAGGGTAGGACAGTAGGTGAGACAGAGGGGTGGGAAGGAGACGTGGAGAGATGGAAGGTGGAGGAGAAAAGAAGTGGAAAGGCAGAGGAGCAGTACAGATGGTGGATAAAGAAGGTGGAGAGAGCAGGAGTAGAGAAAGGAAGAGGAATACATAGATACACAGGAGGAAAGAATGTGTACTGTACTTTATAATTTACGTAATAAAAACACAAAATCCTAACCTTATAACTGCTAAAGGTAAGTCTGGCGGAAACAAAATTACATAACAATGCCATTAATGTACTGAAATTCATGGTCCTGGGTGGCTTCTTAATCGACTTAATTGATGTCATTTGCTTCAGTGGTCTTTTTCGGTCAAGAATTACCACCGCGGGGAAAGTCAATCGGGAAAGTGACCTGATCGACGCGCAACATCTCATTTGTGGTTTTAATTAATCAACCCACTTTCGGTATGAATTATCCTCTTGAATGCTGAGTTGTAACAAGAGACTAACAATACAGTATGATGACAGACACGATAATATGCCATGGAAAGCATGTTCATTCGTAGTATTGTCCTTTTCTGCCTTTGTGCTAAGGGAAATGAGCTGAAAAACGACAAAAATCTCCGCCTTGCCAAAATAAATGTAGCATAGTACCTCACGCATCTTTAATGTCATCAACTCCTATATTTTTTCGAACACAGGCGGACACAATACCCAGCTCTCCTCCTGACTTCCAAATTTGCTCCCCCTCCCTTCTCAGGCTTTGGCCAATTAAGAGCTGAGCCACTCTAACTAGATGACGGCAACTGGCAAGGTCAAGGCTTCGCAAATACAGACATTGCCTAGTTCATGCTGTTAAACTGGATACTGGATAAGTTTTAGCTACTTAAATATACTATGTGCATAATTTAATCTGGATAAAGTCAGAGCCTGTAGCCACATGTAAGTGCTGGAAAAAAATAATTATGGTATGACTGACGAGTAACGATAGAAAAAGAGATATCATAACACGTATAATTTTACACTGCTTTCATATTTCACGTCATAATTTCTTGTTCGTGGTCTCGGATAACAAAATACCAATACTGTATGAAAACTAATTTACCACAACTTGCACCAGTAAACCTTTTGCACAAACCTAGTGGTCTCGGGGGTTGGGGCGCTCCCTAACTATCGGAAGGTCAAACATTCGATCCCACCTAAGAACTACTGGGTGACGTCAGGAAAGGAAACCTGTTACAAAGTGTTACACGCACCGCAAGAAACAAAGTGCAACGCCGTAACACTTCAGAAAAGAGGTGCAGGGAGTAAAACAGCACCCTCTGAGATATTCGGGTTTTTATAAAATTATTAATGATCATCAGCAAACATATCCAACGTTTCATTTAATCTACTGCCATCCATTATCATCTGGTGTACTGACGGGGAAGATGGAGGGAGATGAGGGGTATTCATATAACTCCCTGGTGACAGCATCCCCCTTCAGCACTAAAAGTATTGGACGATTATGTGACCATCCTTCCCTCTTTCCAACTCCGGCAGGCCACCTGAAAGTCGAGATCCTGGGCCCTCGTGAGCGTCACATCGAGGAGGGGTCGTCTCTCACCCTCACCTGTGTGGTCACCTCCCCAGGCTCACCCGCCTCCATTGTGTACTGGTACCACGACACCAGCCTCATCGACTACAACTCCCCCAGGGGCGGCGTCAACCTCAGGGTAAGCAAGGCAGACAGGTGGGTAGACACAGGTATCAATCACAGGACTCCGTATTCTCGTCGGGTAAGGACGATTTATTTTTAAATATGGCTGGCTAATATCCTTTTGTACCGTATCTATACAGAGTGTGGTGATATTACAATGATTTATGTAACAACAAGAAGAAGAAGAAGGTGTAATATGCAAAATAACTAGCTTAGGGAAAAGATGCCCAAGAGATGGTTGGGGTTTATTGCTCACGTACTGCCACTCAGGGATGTGAGAGGCCGGTCACTCCCGTCTTAAATGTCAGGACCATCTTGCCTAGCCCCGGGCTCCTACGTTCCTCATTGGGCAACACAGGGTTAGATGAGGAGGGAGGAGGAGGAGGAGGAGGAAAAGATGTTACAGAGCTTCCTTAACAGACGAGAATATGGGCAGGTAGACAAGCCCACAGGAGGGATGGAGGCAGTACAGGCCGGACAGTTTCAGAATAAGTTACTCTGAGTGGCTGTGAGTTGTTGTTATCTGGTCTTCACTCTTGGCTGAACACATACTTGATTTTGAGTTTTCAGTTAATGTGGTGTAGTTTACGCTCCTGGTAATATGTAGCCCAGTATAACTTCCTGGATATGTATCGTATAGTTACCGGGTACGTATTACGCAAAGAAGAAACGACGGCGAAGTGGCAAGCAACAACAACAACAACAACAACAACAACAACAACAACAACAACAACAACCACAAACAACAATTATCGGGTCATTACAGTCTTGGGATTAGCAAAACTTATGACCTTGTAAGTAGAAGTGGCCTCGTTATAACAGAAAATAGTGTTGGGATTAAAACACATACAAAGTGGCTAAGTGATGGGAGAACGTGATCCTAATGATTAAAGAACACTCGTATAAAAGCTTGCAAAAGAAGAACGAATATGAAAAAAGCTAGTCACCCCAAATTATCGACACAACAATAAAGGAAACAGCAGACTCAGAGCCGCAAAGACAGATTTAGACATTTCGATGAGTTAGTGGTGAGATGGTGGGATAAAAACTGGCTGTTAAGGCTAATGCTGAGGATTTATGGCATGGTGAGAGTGAGGGATGGTGAACGGGTACAAATGGTGCACCAGGACAGAGCACAGCAGAGCACAGTTGAGAAAATAAGGTCAGGGAAAGCCAAGACAGAGAACAGTAAGACATAAAAGGACAGGATAAACAGGACAGGGCAGGGCAGGTTAGATCAAGGCTGGATAGAACAAGGCAGTCCAAGGCAAGGGAGGGCAGAACAGGCCAGGGCAGGGCAGGCAGGGCAGTGTGGGACAGGGCAATGTGTGGCGGGGCAGAGTAAGGCAGGGCAGGGAAAGACAAGGATGAAAGGGAGGTTATAGTAATGTAACAGCCTAACTTACTGTCCCTCCTGCTGCTCCTCCTGTCATTTTTCTCTAGTCTTTACACGTGAAGCTATTCTCACTTACTAATCGTTCTGGGGTAGAGAAGTATGTACACAGATAAAAATACATGCCACGTAAGCTCAATTTTCATTCTCCCCCCTTGTACTCCCCCCACAACACTCGCCCCCCCCAAACACACACACCCACACCACAACACTCGCCCCCCCCAAACACACACACCCACACCACAACCCCTTCCTCAACACACACACAAAGCCAAGCTGGAGTGTGGCCATAGAGTCACGCACACCGCTCCGTTTGCCTCAGTGTGGGTCAATACGAGGGGCAGCGGTTCCTTCTAATATTATTTACGTTGACGTCCAGGTAAAATATAGCGACCCTCCTGCCAGCGCCACTGCCGGGCTGGCCAAATAACGCAGCTATTTAGAAGCTTCAAGTGTATAATGAGGTGCCGGAGTGGGACGCCTTCACGCGGTGGCACTTGTATATCTTGTCCGATTTTACAAGCGTCCCTTAACTCCCTCCTTACCCCATTGGACAGGGAGATAAGGGCGACTTAGCCTGCAGTCCACTGGGTTCACGTTCAGGTAAGCTTGGGACTGCAATAGCAAAAAGAATAACTGAATAAACACATCCACAACTTATACATTTTTTAAAAATACACATTCCTGTTTTTACATGATGTTTAAGTACAAGGAACGTTACATTTTTTTTTTTTTTTATACTTTTCAAACAACGATATCCTGACTGGCAACAGGATCCCTCACATATAACCTGTACAGAAAATGTGATAGGATTGCTACGGTGTTCTACCTACCTTAATTCCTTTTTTTTTGTCAGAGGTAATTTTAAAACACATAAAGGTACCAGAAATCAGCACGGGCATAGAAAGTATGGTGTTCAGGAATTTTCTTCAGTACGCCACAAAATATCCATAGTAGGAGGGTAGAATGCACTTCCTCCCCGTCTAATCCTTCCCTGGTTTCCCTCCTTCCCTCCAACTCCGTGGCAAGCCTTAGAACACACCGGGTCCCGCCTTCTCGTAGGGTAAAGAGCCTCCTTAGCAACTCTTCCTCAGCAACTTATTTTTGGATATGGCTGGTTAATATCCTTTTGCCTGTTATTTATGCAGAGTATGGCCATAGTGAGAGGATTTATGTAACACAGAAGAGGAGGACAGAAAGGCGTAATGAGCAAAATAAACAGCTTAGGAAAAGGTGTCAGGGTGTTTCCATTGTCACATATTTCAGGCCTAAACCCATGAAACGTGTTGTGATTATCCTCCGGCCGCCAATTTGTTTTCACCGATCGTGTTTAACTCGGTGAAAGGTTGTGGCTGCGACCTACCCCAATATCGTGATTAACTGTGATAACAGGAAAGGCCTCTCGTGTCCGAAGGTGAACTCCAGCAATAACACAAATGGACGCACAATATCATAACAATTATCAACATTCTTTCCTTGTCACTGTTTCTGTCTGTCTGCCTCTCTCTCTCTCTCTCTCTCTCTCTCTCTCCCTCTCTAACACAATTCCCTTAACCCTTTAACCAAGACATTCCCCTTCAACTAAATAAAATCGCTTGTTGAGAGAATCCATGGGGGTGAAAAATTAAACTGGAATAAATTTTCAACACTAACTGCCAAGATTTCCCTCAGCTGAATAAAATCGTCTGGCTGTACCTTAATTAAAACACCTTAAGTTCAGCCATCACAGCCAGTCTTCATACTTTAAGACTAAGGACATCTTAAGTGTTTTATTCTTGCTGCTTCAAGACAAAATACATTCATCTTGAGAACAGCCTCTAATACTGAAGGAGATAGTGAAGGTCAGATCTAATCTTTCCAGTCTGACAGTCTCTCCTAAGCTGAATAAAAGCTGACTGAGCCTAGTGAAAAATATAAAAATTAAAAAACGATGTCGCCGTG
>JAGKTI010031768.1:0-12054 GCA_018397915.1 Birgus latro
CCCCCGATGACACGCTGAATAAATAAACGTATCTATATTTATCGCTGTTCAGGAGATATTAGCTAAAATGATTACAACTATAACTGCCATTAGAACCATCAACACCACCACAACAACCACCACCACCACCACCACCATCACGACCACCACCACGACCACCACCACCACCACCACCACCACCACCACCACCATCAGTGTCTCGACCCCTATTTCCCACCTGAAGATGGGGCGAAGTATGGTCCACAGAGCATAAAAAGAAAGGCATAATAAATATCACACACAGTATTCTATTAAACTGTTAACTTTTCACATGTATTACTATTTTTGGTTTCGTAGTGATTCTGCCTTGATTTTAGGTGCTTAAGTACTAATACATCGGGAAACAAAACAAAGTGTGACAACTCTTAATATGCATCAGTTCTGGGAAAGTTTGTAAACAAGGCCATCCATGTCTCACTCCCTCTCGCCACCAACGACGAATTTCGGACATAACTGAGCAAATGCGACCATAGGTTTCCACTTATTAAGGAGACACACAAAACAGAGTTCAGTATGTTTATGTTTATAGATGAATAGATTGATAGATAATTAGATGGACAGATACATAGATATAATTACAGTACATCAAAATCTAGGTCTCTATTCTTCTATATGTATTCAGTCTGAAATTATGGTTTGTACAAGAACTTCCTTAACTGATAACATAAATTGCAAATCTTCAATAATTATACGAATTTCCTGCACTAATTCTCATTTTGCTAATTATGGGCTTATGCAACTCGCTCTCCGCAATCCCCCTCCTGGCCATGAACTTGTGGGGTAAATGCCTAAATCCCATCCCCACCTCCACCCCCACACCCACCCCCACCCCCAGTAATCCTGCCCTCTTCTTCTTCTTCAGTATTCCCCCTCGCCTACCCTTCATCCAACTTCCCTTACCTCCCTGCCAGTTTCTCCCGCTTCCTCTCCCATTCCTGCACTCATCTTCATCCCTTCGCCCCACCTCCCCTCCTTTCCCCCCGTATATCCCTATAACCCTTTCCTTTCCCTCCCCACCTTCATCTCCTTCCATTTCCCCTCTACTACCCTTTCCTCCCCTCCTCTCTGAAGTCCCCAGTCACCCCCTCCCTCCCCTCTCATCCCATCCCCCCATTCTTCACCCCCATGCCCCCCCTGATTACTCCCCACTCCACTGAACTATCTAATCCTACTTTAATGTCTTATAAATCGTCCTTCTCGATGTTTTTATTTCTAATATTTTTTTTAAATTACTTTTCAATAACTCGGCTGTCTGATTTACTCAACTTTTCTCGATATAGTTTAGTCATTTCCCAATAAATTTCCCTTAAGTATTCAATTTCCTCTCACACTAGCCGATACATTTTGAGACTGTCCACTTTAATTCTAAAAATACCATCCCTCTATCTTGGATGCTGATCCGTAACAAGAGACTAAAAAGAAAATAATAAAGCTAGAAACGAAGAAGCAGAGAGTTAAATCATTTAAAGGCATCAGGGTTAAAAGACATCATCGAAGTGACGGGTTAACTATTATATCAGGCGGCCAGAGCAAGGCCCCATCCACACGAGCGGGCAGCGTCCGACAGGCACAGCCCGCCGAGCGGATATCCATCGCTTTTCTAGCGGTGTTTCCAGATCAAGCAGTCCCCGGCGGCCAATGACTACAACCAGGCGCACCTGTGGTGTCCACAAGGCAGACCGAGCTGTGGTGAGGTTGTGGTTGTCCACTCATCGGGCAGTGGCCTACTGTCTTGGTGCTCGCCAGAACAGAGTGTAGTACGACAACATAGGAAGTAAGAATTGTCGCAGGACAATTAAAGCTAAAAGTGTAGCTTTGTGTACCATAATCAGCCCAGCAGGCAGTGTCTCAACAACGGGCAGGGACATTTCGTTGATTTGCCCGTGGTTCCCCTGCTTATGACCTCCTATATACTAGTGTCCGCCACTCACGCTCTAAACGTGTGAATTGGAACGTGATTTGATAATGTTTGCCCATAGGGCATTGCCTGCTCGTGTTGACGGAGCCTAAGTGAAACGTGGGTTATAATGTCCGTAGAATTTGTTTTTTTTCCCCATAGTGAACATGCCGGAAGATTAAAACATATGCTCAGCCATGTCAGTCATTGGCGGTAGCAAGCAACTGAAACCAAAGTCCGCAGGTTTTTTCACGGGACAGTAGTGAGGGTATAGAATTGTGTAGTAGTGAAGGGCTCAAGAACGCCCGGAGAAAGAGACAATCACAGACAGTAAGAATAATTGAAACCTGGCCTGGTAGGTCGGTAGAATTTCCAACGTGCCAGGTACTGTATAGTCTGCTTAAAGTCAGTCTTCTAAGGTCAGACTTCATGTGAAGTTGATCAAGATATTGTTGTCAATGACTAGGTTTTGTTATGGGCAAGTCTTCAACGCAATCATATTTGGTTAATATCTGACTATTCTACAGCCCCCGAGAAAATAGTTTCGGCCTTGACAATAGCCCTTTCGGGATCTAAAAGAATTTCATCCATTTTAACCAAACTTTGGAGATTGGTTGCCAGAGACCTTGTGGCAATATCGGTGATTTGAGCATAACAAATGCCCAGTTTTTAGGGAAAGACCAAGGTTAATCATGTACATAAATAGGCAAATAATTCGGGTATTTATTAACAAAACATCCCATAGTTGTATTTATATTTCCATATTAAATGGAACATTTTATAAAACACGAATTTAATTTTTCACAGGATATTCAAGTTGTTAAAATGTATAAAGACTATATGGGTGGGTGACGGGCAAAATTATGTTTTCTTCATTTTTGAGCAGATTTTCATCCTTTTCACTTATTTCACATAGCTCAGCGTTAGTAAAATTTAACACTACGGCTCTGCAATCACACAACACTTACTATAATCCTATTCATATTGATCTATTGCTGAAGATCTCATTCAAGAGTGAGATGACAGTTTTAGTCAAAGTTGAGCAGAGAATCCTTTCAGCACAAGTTACATTTCATCCTTGCTGTTGCCAGACGAATAGTTAAGAGTAAATGAAAGCTTGATGTTCTAGAAGTTGCCCATAGTAGTGCGCAATATTATCCACCTCTATAATCAACTTTCGGTAAACCAGAATAGATGGAAAGCAGCGAAAAGTAATGTGCACTGTCTTACTTAAAGTTGGGACGTGACAGCCCAGTGTCCACGCTTAGTAATAGATTAGTTTGTGTTAGGTTAAATAGGTTAGGTTAGCTGGAGTTAAGTTAAACAGGTTAGTTATTAGTTCTTCGTTTAAGGGTAGATTTTCTTGTCATTCTACCGGGCTATCAAGATCAGGCAAGACAGTGCCATGTTACAGCAATTATATTCTTACCGTAATTACTGACAAAGATAAAACCTAATTTATTAACCAAGATCGCATGTTAACAATGGGCAACTATTTACCGAGTGTTAGAGTATATTTAACTCCTGTAGCGAAATCAGATCTGATAAAATTCGCCTGGTGGCAACAAGAAAACATTTAAGTTTCAGAGTTGAAAGTTATGGATATTTAGCCGAATTGAGATTTACCAGTCTTAACACCAAAAATTCCATGACGAATTTTCTATTATGCTGATGCAAAAGCTATCAATATTAAAATTACAGCATGAGACAGTTAAAGTATTGCAGAGAAACTCTCGATGAAATGACAAGCAGACTTAAACCACTGTCACCACGAACCAAACTGTTCTTTGAGAGGGACGTCGAGTAGAGGTAAATGGCTAGATTTTGTCTAGTCATTAGATACGGTTTGATTTTTTTCTTTCACTGAAACGTATTATTAGAGATCCGAGTTTCTAGTCTTCACAGTAAACTGCACTTTAATGTAATACTGTAGAGTGTTTCAGACTATTGTAACCTACAGCATTTGTAGTAGATTCGCATGCAGTACAGGAAGGTCTTCTACACACAGCACAGATGCCATGGCCCTATGGAGCACAAGGAACAGTCCAGTAGAAGGCATATACCAGCAGCTGGGGCTCCTGATGCACAAGAAGCAGTCAAGCAGAAGAAATACGGGCAGCTGGGGTCTAGTGCACAGGAAACAGTCGAGTAGAAGGCATAAACAGGTAGATGTGCACAAGAAACCGTTGAGTAGAAGGCAATCATGCTGAACTTCTCCACCAACAGGTGAGAAGAAGGTAGTTAGGTAGCCAAATCTTCAGTCAGCCAACAGCCCATCCTCCGTTCTCGATTTTCCAGCAGTGTCATTCTGTAATAGATAAAATTGCAGGCCATCTTACAATGATCTTTCCTCACTTCGGTAATGACTAAATAGCGAGAATGAAATTATATGACAAAGGGCTAAAGTTAAACTTACCTAACCCTACCACAAAACGCCAGTGCTATTATATTCTACATTTTCTCAACCACTAGAGTATTTTTAAGTGCTTAGAAAAATTAAATAACCTAGTTTAAACAAATCTATGAACTCCATCACCCAACGTCTCTCCAAGCTGACTTTAATATACATACATCTAACAAGCTGACTATGTCTCGCCAAGGACAGTGGAAGTTAAGAGGTGAATAAGTCAAGATGTAGACCCGATTTGCATCTCATAACCTCAGCCTATCGAAAATGCAATGTATGTATTTAGCAGCTTAGGTTTGCCGAGGCTAAAAAGACTAAACCATTCAGTGTATGGTTAAAATTATATAGGTTGATTGGTTAAGATTATAAAGGTTGATTAATGATTTCTTAAGGATTACCTTGTCAAGGCCAGCGGTGTAATGGCAGCAGTAAATCGAGCTGCTTGTACTCGTGTCACAGCATAAAGTTTCCTTGTAGCCACACTTCATCCCAGGAGTCGCCACGAACAAAATCCACCTTATCCAGAAGCAGTAGGCGCTCCTCCCAACACCAACCACCCATGTTCATATACCGCTCCACATCCTGTCTCCACCTCAGACTTTTCTTACCTGAGAAAAAAATCATTAAGAAAGTGTGTGTACATGAACGGCAGCACTGGCTAAATAAGGAAACGGGTCTTTTACTCTAGGTGGCGATATCATACCTCACTGATAAGGGAAGAATCTTAATACATCAACGCCAGACTTAATACACCTGGTCAAATAATACCTCGCTAGTAGGCAAAAATCTTCACTCGTGTCTCCAGATGTCCACTGACCAGACTTAAAATCAATACAAAGATTTCAGGGCAGTTAAATTGGCCAGATTCACCCGCCCAGTCTTTGTATTTTTCATTCAGTCTTGCCATGGACATTCCAGATAATGTTAGAAATATTGCTACAGTTGCTCACCGAAGTATTGCTAGTTACCTACGGAAGAATAACGAGTTACCTGTTAACCACTGCTGACTATTATCGCACACAACTGGTATTTCAGTACTTAACTATATGTGCTGCATTTTCCTTCACCTATACTTCCCAAACCTTTGCATTCCTAACTTAGAATTAAAGTTACTCCTTAACTTACTAACATCATAGCTCCGAATATCCTGCCGTCACGACATTGGCTGACTCCCTTATTTAATCTTATAACTTTACCTGAGCTCTATCACCCTGACTACTTGGGAGCTGATTAAGTCCGTCTGTATCTTACCTGTATACTTACATATCGTCAGGGATAATTTTCGAACCTCGTATCAGAGTATACTAAAGTATACTTTTCTATCATCTAGTGCTAAGTGTACCCTCCATTTTTGTACCATCTACTACTCTCCCTAGTTGCCTCCCTTTAGCTAAATAGTTTCCTACCTATGGCTTTCTCCATACACCATTCTTACTAATGCCTAAAGTTGCCTCCTAGCTTTAGCTTCCTTTTAACTTCAGCTTCCTATCAAAAGTTTCAACCCTATTTTACCTATCCAGTCCCCCAGATGAAGTTTCTATAAATTGCTTTGTTGCCTATCACAGCCTAAGTATCCATCCTACCGCATTTTGGGTGGGAGGAGAAATACAGGTTAGATCTTTAATTCCTTGTTTTCTATAACGTTTCAGGCTATACAGAATCCATCTTCCGAGTCTCGAGTGATTCTGCAGAGACCCTTATACCTCCAGAAATTACCTCCCTCCTCCCCACCCTTCCTCATGCAGCAGTCCGGTTGGTTACCTCCAAGAAAATTTTGTCGTCCTACCCCGCCTCTGATTTGCGCCATTAATGCTCTCCTACATAGTGTAGAAGATGTAACTACCCATTGGGAGGGATTTTTCAGCCCGAGTTGCTTCCATTATCTCATTTGTTTATTCACACCTTTCTCACTGATTGCAGCTTCTCACTTGGACAAACGATTGTGCTGATCTAAGTGCATCACAAGGGAATTAGATACCCTTGATGCCGCACACCTGATTTGTGTTCTATCCTTTTGTCCATTCCTGGTCCTGCTTCCCCTGTGTAAACTAGAGGAAAGTTTCGCGTTATACACTCGCTCACCACTTTGAAATGAGTCAAGCGGTAGCGAAGCAGTAGACAGCATTTATCTGGTAACTGTGCGAGGAAGGGGTAGGAACCCTCAGCTCCTCAAACCACCCTCTTCCCCCACCCATCCTCCTCCCATAACCTTTCCCCTCCCACTGTGTTACAAGTCAGTTCAGAATATCTGGCTGCTGCTTCACTGTGGTCGCCTCACGATGAAAGGTTCGAAGTGGCAGGGATGTGTATAAGGCGGAACTATCCTCGAGTGCGTTCTAGACCATCCACTCACGATATGCTGTATATTACACCCATTTTTTACTTCCTTTCACTTTTGTTTTGACTTTTTTTACGTCCTGAGTATGGTACGATCCAAAGGCCAGCTTCCTCTAAGATCTTATTGATAACCAAAGCCTTGAGATTATGTCATATATACCTAGTATTGACAGTTTGATCATTGGCAATATTTTTTGTTTTAGATTTTAACAAGACTACCTGATTGTATACCATAATAGCTATTATGTATTTAATCTCATCCTTCATGAACTCATTACTGCTAATACTATGTGCCCCTCGCAGAAAAACTAACTCCAAACTTGGACCTTTTGTGTGCTGGATATAGTGGATAGTCATCCTGGATGGTGTATGTTACGCAGTATAGCTCCCTCGTCTGTTCTCAGGGTTACAGGATCTAAGAATCGGAGTTTTTTTTTTCACTTCCACTGTGAAGTCATCATTCGCGCTAACATCAGTGTTATTTAGAGTAATGGTGTCCTTTGGCACCAACACATCGTCCACATATCTGTACCAAGCTGCACCCTTGCCTTGGATTCTCCTGCAGTAGTCAGCCCGAAATGTTTCCATGTATAGTCAAGCCATGACAACAGAATGAGGCAAGCCCATGGCTAGACAGTAGTGTTTGCTACGTTGCTATCCACTGAAAGCAAATATTCCGAATTAAAGTGATTACTTCGATGTAGTCAGATCTACGTAATGGCAGCTCTTCATCTCTGGCGCCCACTGTTCTTCCTTGCCGGCAGTAGGACCAACAGTGGACGTCGAAGATGAGGAGCTGCCAATACGATGGTCATACTACAACAAACTATTACCAAAGTCTGAACATTTACTTTCAGTGGAGAGGAATACAGGCAACAATTGTCTAGCCATGAGCTGTACTTTATGCCCGTGATGGCTTGCCAATACATGGGAGACTGATTACTGCAGAAGAAACAGGCATGAGTGTAACTTTGTACAGATATGGACACCGTAAGTAACAGTGAATTAGGACACCAATATTTGGACTTCTGCATAGGAGAGAGAAAAAAACAAAGGTAATATATGGCGAACAGACGACGGAGCTAAATACTGTGTATTGTAAATCCAATTAAAGATTACTATGCACTGTCTCGGCACACCGAAAGGACCAAGTCTGGACTTGTTACAGATTTTCTAAGAGTGTATAGAATCTGCGATAACGAGTTCATAGAGGAAGATATTAAATACATAAAAGAAGCCTTTATGAGACTATGCTATCCGGTAAGCATGTTAAATCTTATACGGAACGCAGTTGGTATATAAAAAAAAGTCAACGTTCAGTCAAACTACAACAGCACAAAGCAAGTGAGTGTCCCCTATTTAAAGCTTCGGTTATCTGCTTAATGCAAGCAGGCCTTTGGATCGCAGCATCCTTAGAATGTAAAAAAAAAAAAAAAAAAAAGTCAAAATTGAAAGGAAGTGAAAATGAGTAAAAAGCAGCATACCGTACAGTGGATGCCCGAAAATGTACACAGGGGAAACTACGAGGAATGGATGCAAAGCTAGAACACAGCAGATGTAGGACGTAACAGTATCGAATTCCCTATGATGCAAGAGATCAGCACAATCATTTGCCCAGAAAGAAGCTAGCCATTGAGAAGTCTAAATAAACATGTTGGAAGCAGCTCAAGTTTGTGTTCAAAATGTAAACATTGAGGGTTTTTCCAGCCTATGTAGGTATACAGCACGTTAATGGCGCAATTAGGGGTGGGGCAGGATTACGTAATTTTCCTAGCACTAGCTAATCACGGTTCGACAAGAGAAATGGAATTTCCATGGGTATAATATCTGCTGTATCACACACTCAAGATGTGTCTTGTGAAGCCTGAAACTTGGGAAAAATAATTCGAGCTCTAACCGTGTCTCCCACCAAACATTTTTACAGCCTAAGTAAGTATATTTCCAAGCAGAGCCTAATTAGCTATCTCATCACAAAATCTTACACCCTAATTTCTAAGCCTGTCGTTCCTTATTCCTTCTGCCCCTTAGATTATTTCCTAGTATTTAACCTGTAATAAAACCCAAGCCTACTCCCACACCCTGACCAACAATACTGCAAAACAACCAGCCAAACCCTTAAAGCAGACAGGGGCCTAATAATTGAAAGTTAAGCAAAATTAAAAGTGAAAATGAAAATGGACAAAAATTTTGAGTATACTTATCGACTGGTATGGACGCGGTGTGTAGACAGCAGTGTCCGTCGCCTCACCTGCGAAATACAAATGGTTGTGAAAATTTAATCGTACCTCTCTACTCTAGATTCCTATCAACAAAAAATACAAGCTACGCATTGACAAGTAGCACTAAACATACAGTGAGAAGAGAAACTAAAATCACTACAGATGCATGAACTGACAGATTCTAGCTTATCTTAGATTTCTGCCCGTCCTCCTTCCTCCCTCTCCCCCCCCCCTCCTTATAAAAGGAAGGCTATTCCAAGGAAGAAACACTTCTGAAGTGCGTGGTTCATTAGATAAAAAGGAGAGTACTTAAACATGAAATACTGCAAAGACAGTCATGCCCATAGATTCTTTCATTTGTCAAAGCCAGTGGGTAATGTTTAAGTGCAAGAAGTCAATAAAATTAGCACAGCTTGTTCTAACAAAGCAAAATCCACAATCAGACCTCATTTCATAGTGAAAGTTAGACCGAGGGACTGACTAGTAATGAAGAAGCCCAGAAAATTCTTTTAGTTTTCAAAAACGATTTAGTGTATGAGTGAGTGGCTGTGTTCCACAAAGTAAAGAATCTGTCTATATAGGTTGTAACCGCTTCATTTTAAGTATTAATCCGTAGCTTCTACTGTATCTTGTGACAGCAGTGCCGTCTGTCCTTCCCTGTATCTAGTATCCTTGCAGTTGTAAGGTTGTTGCATTATTTGTGCATACAAGTTTTCCTTTGCCAGTGTTCCCAGTAAGTCAATGAGCAACTACCACTCGGCAGTTTGAAATTAGCTAACCCTTGCACTATAGAAGGCAACATTCTTAATACGACTAACGCTCTTTTCTCCATGTCTCCACTGCCCAGTTTTGATCTTGGACAGTAGAGTCTGTCAAGTTTACTTGTCCATCTTTGTATTCTCTAAGTAAAGTACCAGCATAATGGAAATAGTTAAACTACTGCAGCCATACAAACTCAGTCAACTCCACCTTTAACTTAATTCGTTATCAAAACCCTCCTCACTTTCATTAAAATCCAAAGCCATAATACCGAACTAACTACTACAGTGTTTCTCAACTAAACAGGTTGCCCTTCTCCAACCTCGCTCGCCATTTAACTTATGTAGAAAGGGGAAAAATACCCAACAAACTAGCAATAAGAAATATACCTCACCGCATGACCTTAACACTTAAAAAAAAAAAAATAAGAAATCGACTTACCATAAAGTGAAGGTACTCTCCCTGCGACGGACAGCGTTTTTCTGACGACTGATTTACGTGGACCTGCCTTGTAGGCTCCCCAAACCAGCCTACTGAATCACAAAACAGTGAGCTTTAGCTATCTTGAGCAACAGTTTGGCGAGTTCATGGGGCAAGGGTCCGTATTAGAGTCAGTACTAATTACCCTGTGTTTTCCATTATATTGTACCAATTGGGTAACGCTCACGACACTGAATAAACAAAATAGATGTAACCAGATAGTACTGTGTCTGGCTCTGAACAGCCATCTTTGAATATAGATCCGAAGCACCACTAACGGACCCTTTCTCTCGACGCATCCAAAATTTAGTGTTAAAAATTCATATCAGAGCGATGGCAGGTGAAGGTCACCAAATCCCCCTCCTGAAAATATAAAGACCAATACTTTTGATCAGCCTTAATAACATGTGATTTAGAGAAGGATAAATCTATTTTAATTTAAGCTAGAAATGCACGCTTGATGTCGACCCTAACGCCATCTGTTTAGCTGACGTTTTACTAAACGTGCACCGTTGCTTGAGGGGGAGAACTCACACAAAGGTGTTACGTTGATTCTATTGTTCCATTTGTAATTACTGTAGTTTTTTCCTTCTCATATGCCGTATACCTTTCTGCCAACATTCCGAAACTCAAATTCGGAACTTGACCTAAAATTTTCATCTTTCAATCTTGAATGCTGAGCTGGGGCAATAGATATTCACTAGAATATGATGCTAGTCACAAAGAAGTGCTAAGGACAGGATGTACAGCCACAGTATAATCTTTCCCTGCAACTGAACTTCATGAAATGATCTGCAAAATGGCGAGAATCTAGGCCAAGTTAAGGTGAAAGGACTATAGATGCTTGACAATATAATAAATGCAACTATGTTAATGTAAACCGCTGCGATCAGGGTGACCATTAAGTTTGTAAGTCATTGCAGGTGTCTACTGAGGGACGGGTTTTAATTGCTGCAATATCTTACTCTGTGTTTTTTTGCCCAAGCTTGTCATTACCTTGCTAGTCACTGACGCCTTTTGGTCTTCAACATTATTTGCAATTATTTTCAGGCCGTAATATTATCGTTATTCATGACGTGTATGCTGACATGAACAAGCATTAAGTACCATAGAGAACTGAGAGAAGAGGTAATCACTATGTGACCCAACGAGTGGGAAGATAAGTGGGAAGATAAGAGATACGAACTAATACACATACAAACACACACACACACACACACACACACACACACACACACACACACACACACCTACATACATACACATACAAACACATGCGTGAGTGCGTATATGAGTGTGTGTGTATATATATGTGTGCTTGTATGTATGTTTATGTATGTATGTGTGTACACCCACGAGCAAAAGTTCGCCGACAGTCCCAGCCAGGCATACGTTTCCAAACATAGCCCATAGAGGGCGCAGCGCTCGTCCGCCAGGGTGAGGGGGAAGGGACGTGACGGGTAGGGGACGGGAGAGAGGCAACAAGATGGGGGGGAGAGGGAGGCAACAAGACAGGGGAGGAAGAGCCTGTGGCGATGATAGATGGCACATATCGGATGTTTTATTAGTATTATTATTATGAGCTAGGAATAAGAAAGAAGGACGTAATCCAGCTTTAACCCTTAGAAAACGGCTGACATCTTTTGTATTTTTTCTGATTAATTCTTGACGGTTTTTTTTGTGTGACGGAAGCACTAGTGATGTGCAGAGGCTAAAGGTTTGATAAAGGCCAGCAACCCATAAACAACGGTTTGAATTTGACCCTGACGAGCAAAGACGCCACAAGAAAATACACATCGTGTAAGGGTTAAGGAAGTAGGAAATTAATCGAGTCAGGTAATGTGAAGGTAGACTGCGACGTAGGACGGCAAGGGGGGGAGAGAGAAAGAGAGAGAGAGAGAGAGAGAGAGAGAGAG
>JAGKTI010031769.1:0-12054 GCA_018397915.1 Birgus latro
GCCAGGTGGCTTCAGGCGACCGGACTACCACACGAACTGGGCATGATAACTGATCCGCAGCGAAATTATCTTTGCCTTTGAGATACTGAATCTCATAATTGTACTCTCTCATTTCCAAAATCCACCGGTTCATTCTTGGAGATTTAGTCCTGCGCCTGAAAATACTGGTCAGTGGTTGGTGATCCGTGACCACTGTGAACCGCGTTCCCCATAGATAATGGTGATAATTTCGACATGCAAGAACTACTGCTAGAGCCTCTTTATCGGTAGTTGAATAGCGAGACTCGCAAGGGGTTAGTTTTTTTTGAGAAATATCCAGTTGGCTTATTAGCACTATCAGTTTGTACTTGACTAAGAACTCCCCCAACATGGGTGTTACTTGCATCTGTAGTAAGAATAAAGGGTTGATCTACTTTAGCTCCAACTAGAACAGGGGCATTAGTAAGGCAAGATTTCAAATGTTCAAATGCTTTTTGACATTCGCCCGTCCAGAGAAAAGTGGTTCGTGATTTTGTCAAGTTAGTGAGTGGTGTAGCTACGCGTGCGAACGATGGTGCATGTTTCCTATAGAAACCGCACATACCGAGAAATCGTCTTACTTCTTTCACTGTGGTGGGTGGCTTCATTTTAACTATGGCCTCTATATTCTTGGGATCAGGTTTACTACCTTCTGCCGAAATCCGATGACCTAGGAAAGTTACTTCTTTACAACCAAATTCACATTTGCTTAAATTCAGCTTTACTCCATTACTAGCAAGCAATTCAAAGCGTTGACTCAACCGATCCAGTAAAGTAGGAAAACTTGGGGCCCATAAGATCAAGTCATCTAGATAATTTTTCACCCATCCTTTCTGTAAAAGAGGCGTTAGCAAATTGACCATTTGATGTGAGAAGATGGCTGGCGAACAGTTCAGTCCAAAGGGGAGACGACGAGAACGATAGAGAGCCACTCCATTGCTAAACGTAGTCAGATCTCGACTCTCCTCATCTAACAAAATCTGAAAATATGCCTCACGCATATCCAAAGTGACATAATATTGATGTCCAGCGGCTTGGTCTATTAATTCATCTAGTCGCGGAAGTGGATAGACATCGGCTGCGAGATGCCTGTTAACATGACGGTAATCGAGGCACATTCTTTTACTCCCATCGGGTTTATTCACTAAAACAATAGGTGATAACCAGGCTGCTGTGGATCTTTCAATGATTTCTCAATCTTCCATATCCCTCAACATATCAGTGATAATTTGCTTAGCCTGCACAGGATAGCGATACATTGGGCCTCGACTGGGCTGAGGATTTTCGACTTTGATACGAGCGGGAGGACCCTTGATCAGACCTAATTCTCCTTGATCTAGAATGAATAGAGGGTCATACTTCAAAATGAGTTCAGTAAGTTCTTTACGCTGGCTTTCAGTAAGTTGTTGCCAGTTCTGCACATCAATCAAAGCTTTCAATTTCTGACTACGAGTACCATTCTGCTCAATGTGATCATTCTCAGGTAGAAGGTCATTACGGATTTTAGTGAGGCTAATTTTATCAGGGATTTGGCTAGTCACTCTCTCATACGAACCAATGATAGTTCCTTTACTTAACACTTTCGTTTTTTTAGTGGGGTTAATCAGTGGAACAAAAATTTCGCTTGACTCGTTTACTTGGACCAAATATGGGTGACTATTATGACTCATTCTAGACTGTGGATAGACGATAAGATTGGTTTCTGGTTCCACTTTCACAGATACAGCTACGAATTTAGTTTGGTAAGGGTCCAACTGCAAAGACGAAAGGAGATTAATCTGAGAGAAGGTTTGTTTCGGCTTAGACATTACAACAGGCTCATCTTTGACTCTCCTCACCTTGTTCTTCTGTCCCACATCATAACTCTCTTCACTCCATCCCACATGAGTGTAGCTTGACTCAACACATCACATCCCAGGAGAATATCTGTACTAAGATAAGAGTCTGGTACTACCGGGATCCATTGCTTGTGCACTTTCTCATCACCAACCGCTATTTCAGCTCGGAACATCCCTAGAATTCTCAGGGGTGCGCCTGTGATACCTTGTAAACGCGGCGGATTACGTCGCGTGTTCAGTTCTCCTCCGATTCGCTTAAATGCAGACTCCTTGATCAGAGTATAACTACTGCTGGTGTCTACGACAGCTTCTAACATCTTCCCATTTGTTATGACACTGATAGTGGGAGATGTTTAACCGCCGGCTAGTCATATCTGCTGAGCCGGTTCCCGAGTTACTACCGGAGAGACGCTTTGAGCCGTGGTGTCGGGACTGCGCCCAGGACACCCACGCTCACCTCGCCAACATCCAGGTCTGCGACAATCAAAACAGTGTCCAGGAGGGGGTTTACGCCAACAATCTCTGAGATTGTGAGAAAAAGCTCGACAATGAGCACAGTATTTATCACTGTATACTTTAGGGTTATTAGGCCGACCCTTGACTGCTTGTGCCAGGCTTGACTTAAGTTCCCGGATCTGACGCTTTAGATCTTTTACTACTTCTGCCGGTCCATCTGGAACTGAAAAGTTACTCTGTTTCAATGATGTAGACGATGATAGCTGATTATCTGATACCCTATCTTTCACAGTTCTTTCAGGAGGTAACATATTTACTTGAGAGGCCTGGCTTGCTTCCATCAGTAGGCGTTCATTCTCGACTCTATCTATGAACTTCTTTAATGGGTATTCATCCTCCAGAAACGCTTCTAACTTACTCCTTGACGGAAGAGGCAATCCATACCACAACTTACGCTTGATTGTTTTGTCTCGGTTAGGGAACCTTTCACCAGGAAATTTATGCTCAACTGCCGCAACCTTACATATATATCGATACGTAAAAGAATGAGGTGATTCTACCCAATCGTAGCTTGCTGAATCCAATTCCTGCCATGCCCGATCGATAGTTACTTCGATGGCAAATTCCGACCTAAGGATCATCTTAAATGTCAGCCATGTAGTTACTCGTCTCTTAATCTGAACGTTGTGTATGAACACTGCTAACTCCGCGCTCACTCGACTCTTCGCAATTTGTAAACGCTTTGCATCATCTTGGCTACACTGCTCCACCGCTTCAAAGAACATTTCCAGGCGAGCTGCCGCATCAATACTCTGCAATTGATTCAGTTCTAATACTGGAACATCACGTGGCTTTAGAGGATTTACGCTACACAACATTGTTTGAGTCCAACCTGAATTCTGAGGACAGGCTAATTTCGCGAAAGACTGCTGCGTCTCTGACTGATCATACTCCTCGTCCTCCATCTTGATCTCCATATCTTGCCAAGACATTGTGAAACAGAAAGAATGCTATTATTAATTACTTAACTCATTAGGACAAATATCCACTAATCACGGACACCAGCTTATCCTTCACCTTGCTCTTGGCCTCTCCCGACCAATGTACTCCATCCGATAGCGAATTTGCATAATAAGCTGTGTTAAACTGTATTACCTTTTGTTTTGCCTTCCGCTTCAATTTCTGATTGACTGCATTCTGAACGGTTCGGTAACCCTCAGTGGAGATTGGAGTATCTCCCTGGTAAATGCGGGGTATCTGGCTATGGCCTACTAAGGCTACTCTAAACATTTTGTAAAAATACTTAAACTTCAACTGTGGGAATTACCAATCCCCATTCCAGCTGAGATTCGAAGATTTTGTTACACCGGGGTACCAAATAAAACAGAGTGGGCCTCCAGCATGTTATCCCACCAATATTCATCTAAATCCCACCGCTTTAGCCACCAGTGTAGGGGCGAGAATTTTGCATTGCCCCTAGAATAAGTAAATCCCACCGGACTGACACCAGTGTAGGGGCGCAAAATTTAGCCCTCTTGAAATTTGAGATAATCCCACCGATATGAACACCAGTGTAATGCATGGATTTTTTCTCCTACATCATAAAAGACTACTTTAGCTATGCCACACCGCTAAAGCCGCCAGTGCGACAATAGTTGAAATTGATTTTTATCATGTGATTACAGTTACTGCCAGAATATCAAGAATAAGGCCTCGTTAATAATTTTAAAAAAATTTATTTGGTATCGCTGCCACCACCCAGCAGTTGCCGGGAAAAAAAAGGAAAAAAAAAAAGGAATTAATGTTATTCATGCTTTAGTCCCATACGATGGAAGGGGGACAAGGGGCCTATAACCATAACTTGGTACCGTGATCATTTTAGAGGAGAGCGTGGTTCTTTAGATGAACATGCTTTGTGGGCCATCCCGTTTTTACCTGTACTACCCCATAGGAGTATAACCAAACACACTTGTCTATTATCTACTTATCTATATTAATGTCCTTAATTACACAGCAATGATATAGTTTCAAACCAGATTTAATTACTAGATCTTAATCACTTGTCTCCATTACGACAGAATAATTGACAGAGAATGCAAGATCTATTCCACACAGTTAAAATCATCTGACTGCACCATAGAAAACCTTTACAACAGGGGTAACTCCCATAAACACTCCACGCACGGTCGCACCAGGACTCGTAGCGAGACCCAGTTACAACGGGTTACACTGTTTACTTCAATTCTAAAGAAAACAACCTTATTTTACCTGGTTTACACCACATGACATATCTAGGAAAAATATACTTAACCAAAATTATTAACCTATAGAACTCAGTGCTCACAGCGCTGCACACGGCGGGACAATACACTTTTCCGCCTTCTCACACACCTTTAACCAACATATTACATTTGTTTTATAAGAAATTAGCTTACTAAGTGGACCAACCGACTTTGACTATACTGTGCATTGGAAATAGACTATGTGTAAATTAGTGTAAAGGGCTTTCGGGCACTGGACTTGTGACTCTCAAACAATGGCCTGCGCAGATTCCATGACCCGACGCCATTTGCTGGCTCTGAAACACGAGCGTCCACTCACAATGAAGTCTTTCTGGAGAGTCAGGGGTTTTAATATGCTCAGCTATCTTACTTTAATTATGGTTATAACAACAACTAATTATGATGACGTATAAGAGAAAAATACAATAAGTTCTCGGAGCTTTACCTGAAACACGAGCGTCCACTCACAATGAAGTCTTTCTGGAGAGTGACGCTTCCTGGGCACGCAGAAGCTCAGGCCCGCGAACACCCGCTCCGATCGCACTGTCTGGCTCTAACTACAAACAGTTACGTTACAGTCACCAGGTTATAACATCCCACCAGAATTTGCAATAAACACGTACGCATTACTCTACTTATAAAAATATGACTTATGATGATTTAAATTTTGTGGCTATAGCATAGGTCTAACAATTTAACATACGATACCTGAAATCACGGTTTGATACACTTTCTCTTTGTTTCGCCCGCGGCACTAATCAACAACTGAAGTCTGTGCCAAATAAATTAATTTTCGCGGTCATCTATGACAATCATCAATAGTCTGGCTTCACTTAAGTTCTTAAACAACGTTATTCCGTAGAACAATACAGCTACACTAGCCTAAGTACAAAAATTCTGAATTCTAGGTATAAATATGACTACTCGCCAATATAAGCACCAAATTAACTCTCTGTGCGGTTCAACTGAGGCCAGATGCTGGCCCGTCCTGTCCAGTTGCTTTCACTAGTAAAATCAAGCCCAAAATACGATTTACAAAGTCCACTTCACACTTTACTTTTCAACACGGTCCAGAATATACACTTATCACTTACATAACCTAATGTAAATCACATATATTATATACTTAACCTATACTTATACTAACTTAAATTACTCTTATACTGCTTATATTATATGTAAAAAAAATGGCATTACACGGGTCTACCCTTTACAGAAAAAAAATTTAAACATCATAAGTCTTCACACAATACATTCTACTACATTTCCTAGAGACCTGTTTGCGGATGGGACAGACTTACCCAACTTGACTGTGAATTTACTCTATGAACACCAAATTAAGACAGTGCTGTCACTATCTGATGCTCCCTAAAAGTGGCACCTGTCGGTCCACGCCTTAAATGCGTACCCCAGGGGGTCGCTTCTCTGTCACCAATGAACTCCAGAAAATTCAGTAGGAATTGTGCCCCAGCCAGCCTCCTGCTTGGATGCTAACATAGTTGTCTCACCTGGACAAACCTGTACTCTCGCTGCCAGGATCGTCCCAGGGGTGCTTCACACACATACAACCCACTTCCCCATTTACACTCCCCCCATTCATACTACCTTGCACTTCCAGCTCTCCACCCAGTAACTGACGAGCGCCTGTCAGGTCCTGAAGTATCTGTTACACCACAAGCCGTGCTGACTGTAGATTGAGGGAGTACTGCAGTTTCCCTCGAAATAAAGCATCTTAATTTTCCCACTGAACTGGGCTACGCCCATGACACACTCCGATTAACTACAAACACGAGATTAAATTCTCCCTGTACTCACAAACTACACAGTCAATAGTCAGACGGTCCGACCCGCACACACTTCCCTATCCAACACTTGACTAAATATTACCATAACCATCATAAAACTTTACAACACTCTGCATCATTTCCCCAACATAAATTTTTTTTTATCACATCATCACTACACTGCACTTAGCATTCCTCGATTAGTCTACATGGAGGTCGTCTTTCAAGTGGTGGTAATTGCTCACCCTCTGGATCAGGTATGAACGCTTCATCCAGGGGTTCTAACAGCCACTCTTCCCCACCATAATAGGGTTTTACTTGTCCGGCAGCTCTTTGCAACACTTTACCTGTGAATACATTTTCCACTACATACCCGCTACCTTCTCTTAACACTTCCACCACTCGATACGGACCATCCCACTTTACGTTAAGCTTGCGACACGTGCCAGGAATCACTGTTTCTTTCTTGACCCACACTAGAGAACCATTTTCCACTACTTGATTTTTCCGCCTTCTGTTGGCTACATCCCTGTATCTTCTCGACATTTTCCTGTGAGTGTCCCGTATAAGGGCATGAGCTGTGGTGATCTCGTCTTCCTCGCCATCGACTGAAGGTAATGACGCACTGACTAGTCTGGGAGGATGTCGAGAAAAGAAGGCGAAGTACGGCTGCTGACCCGTTGAAGTATGCACCGCCTGGTTCATTGCAATTTGACACGCTTGGAGCAACTGGGGCCATCGTAGAGGGTGGCCCTGACATAAAGCGGAGAGGACGGATTTCAGGGTCCTGTGCATCCTCTCAGTCACTCCGTTTCCTTGGGGATGATAAGGGGTCGTATAATATAACGTGATTTGGTGTCGCTGGCAAAATCGCTGGAACTCTTGACTGGTGAATTCTCCTCCGTTATCCAGAACAATTCCACGGGGAGTGCCATAATCTGCCACATACTGCCCTAGCTTGTCTGTGATTTGTGTAGTCTGTTTACTTGTAAGGGGGAAAAATCTGACAAAACGACTATAATGGTCCACTACAGTAAGTACATATCGATAACCCTGGGTTCCAGCAACCATGTCTGTGATATCTATACCAATCCTCTCCAGTGGTTTACTCACTGGGGGCAATTCTTTCCATTGTTGCTGTAACCCAGTGTTCTGCTTAAACCTTTGACAAGTTACACACTTTTTGACATATTCAGTTACTTCAACCTTCAAGTTTTGCCAGTAATACAGTTCTTCTTGCTTTCTTAATAGTTTTCTTCTGCCCTAGGTGTCCTGTTAACTCGTGGGCATGTTGCAATGCTTGAACTACTAACGATCGTGGAACTATTAAACTATAGTGAAGACTACCATCTGCCTTTGCACGTACATAATACAATATTTCCTCGACCAGGGCAAATTGATCTAGGGTGTTCTTTGGCAATCTTTTGGTGGGGAGCTTACCACCTTCTAAATATTGTGCAAGTTCTGCCCAAACTGGTTCTACTCTCTGGCGATCTCTCATCTGTTCTTGACTCAACCTAAGCCAGGTGGCTTCAGGCGACCGGACTACCACACGAACTGGGCATGATAACTGATCCGCAGCGAAATTATCTTTGCCTTTGAGATACTGAATCTCATAATTGTACTCTCTCATTTCCAAAATCCACCGGTTCATTCTTGGAGATTTAGTCCTGCGCCTGAAAATACTGGTCAGTGGTTGGTGATCCGTGACCACTGTGAACCGCGTTCCCCATAGATAATGGTGATAATTTCGACATGCAAGAACTACTGCTAGAGCCTCTTTATCGGTAGTTGAATAGCGAGACTCGCAAGGGGTTAGTTTTTTTTGAGAAATATCCAGTTGGCTTATTAGCACTATCAGTTTGTACTTGACTAAGAACTCCCCCAACATGGGTGTTACTTGCATCTGTAGTAAGAATAAAGGGTTGATCTACTTTAGCTCCAACTAGAACAGGGGCATTAGTAAGGCAAGATTTCAAATGTTCAAATGCTTTTTGACATTCGCCCGTCCAGAGAAAAGTGGTTCGTGATTTTGTCAAGTTAGTGAGTGGTGTAGCTACGCGTGCGAACGATGGTGCATGTTTCCTATAGAAACCGCACATACCGAGAAATCGTCTTACTTCTTTCACTGTGGTGGGTGGCTTCATTTTAACTATGGCCTCTATATTCTTGGGATCAGGTTTACTACCTTCTGCCGAAATCCGATGACCTAGGAAAGTTACTTCTTTACAACCAAATTCACATTTGCTTAAATTCAGCTTTACTCCATTACTAGCAAGCAATTCAAAGCGTTGACTCAACCGATCCAGTAAAGTAGGAAAACTTGGGGCCCATAAGATCAAGTCATCTAGATAATTTTTCACCCATCCTTTCTGTAAAAGAGGCGTTAGCAAATTGACCATTTGATGTGAGAAGATGGCTGGCGAACAGTTCAGTCCAAAGGGGAGACGACGAGAACGATAGAGAGCCACTCCATTGCTAAACGTAGTCAGATCTCGACTCTCCTCATCTAACAAAATCTGAAAATATGCCTCACGCATATCCAAAGTGACATAATATTGATGTCCAGCGGCTTGGTCTATTAATTCATCTAGTCGCGGAAGTGGATAGACATCGGCTGCGAGATGCCTGTTAACATGACGGTAATCGAGGCACATTCTTTTACTCCCATCGGGTTTATTCACTAAAACAATAGGTGATAACCAGGCTGCTGTGGATCTTTCAATGATTTCTCAATCTTCCATATCCCTCAACATATCAGTGATAATTTGCTTAGCCTGCACAGGATAGCGATACATTGGGCCTCGACTGGGCTGAGGATTTTCGACTTTGATACGAGCGGGAGGACCCTTGATCAGACCTAATTCTCCTTGATCTAGAATGAATAGAGGGTCATACTTCAAAATGAGTTCAGTAAGTTCTTTACGCTGGCTTTCAGTAAGTTGTTGCCAGTTCTGCACATCAATCAAAGCTTTCAATTTCTGACTACGAGTACCATTCTGCTCAATGTGATCATTCTCAGGTAGAAGGTCATTACGGATTTTAGTGAGGCTAATTTTATCAGGGATTTGGCTAGTCACTCTCTCATACGAACCAATGATAGTTCCTTTACTTAACACTTTCGTTTTTTTAGTGGGGTTAATCAGTGGAACAAAAATTTCGCTTGACTCGTTTACTTGGACCAAATATGGGTGACTATTATGACTCATTCTAGACTGTGGATAGACGATAAGATTGGTTTCTGGTTCCACTTTCACAGATACAGCTACGAATTTAGTTTGGTAAGGGTCCAACTGCAAAGACGAAAGGAGATTAATCTGAGAGAAGGTTTGTTTCGGCTTAGACATTACAACAGGCTCATCTTTGACTCTCCTCACCTTGTTCTTCTGTCCCACATCATAACTCTCTTCACTCCATCCCACATGAGTGTAGCTTGACTCAACACATCACATCCCAGGAGAATATCTGTACTAAGATAAGAGTCTGGTACTACCGGGATCCATTGCTTGTGCACTTTCTCATCACCAACCGCTATTTCAGCTCGGAACATCCCTAGAATTCTCAGGGGTGCGCCTGTGATACCTTGTAAACGCGGCGGATTACGTCGCGTGTTCAGTTCTCCTCCGATTCGCTTAAATGCAGACTCCTTGATCAGAGTATAACTACTGCTGGTGTCTACGACAGCTTCTAACATCTTCCCATTTGTTATGACACTGATAGTGGGAGATGTTTAACCGCCGGCTAGTCATATCTGCTGAGCCGGTTCCCGAGTTACTACCGGAGAGACGCTTTGAGCCGTGGTGTCGGGACTGCGCCCAGGACACCCACGCTCACCTCGCCAACATCCAGGTCTGCGACAATCAAAACAGTGTCCAGGAGGGGGTTTACGCCAACAATCTCTGAGATTGTGAGAAAAAGCTCGACAATGAGCACAGTATTTATCACTGTATACTTTAGGGTTATTAGGCCGACCCTTGACTGCTTGTGCCAGGCTTGACTTAAGTTCCCGGATCTGACGCTTTAGATCTTTTACTACTTCTGCCGGTCCATCTGGAACTGAAAAGTTACTCTGTTTCAATGATGTAGACGATGATAGCTGATTATCTGATACCCTATCTTTCACAGTTCTTTCAGGAGGTAACATATTTACTTGAGAGGCCTGGCTTGCTTCCATCAGTAGGCGTTCATTCTCGACTCTATCTATGAACTTCTTTAATGGGTATTCATCCTCCAGAAACGCTTCTAACTTACTCCTTGACGGAAGAGGCAATCCATACCACAACTTACGCTTGATTGTTTTGTCTCGGTTAGGGAACCTTTCACCAGGAAATTTATGCTCAACTGCCGCAACCTTACATATATATCGATACGTAAAAGAATGAGGTGATTCTACCCAATCGTAGCTTGCTGAATCCAATTCCTGCCATGCCCGATCGATAGTTACTTCGATGGCAAATTCCGACCTAAGGATCATCTTAAATGTCAGCCATGTAGTTACTCGTCTCTTAATCTGAACGTTGTGTATGAACACTGCTAACTCCGCGCTCACTCGACTCTTCGCAATTTGTAAACGCTTTGCATCATCTTGGCTACACTGCTCCACCGCTTCAAAGAACATTTCCAGGCGAGCTGCCGCATCAATACTCTGCAATTGATTCAGTTCTAATACTGGAACATCACGTGGCTTTAGAGGATTTACGCTACACAACATTGTTTGAGTCCAACCTGAATTCTGAGGACAGGCTAATTTCGCGAAAGACTGCTGCGTCTCTGACTGATCATACTCCTCGTCCTCCATCTTGATCTCCATATCTTGCCAAGACATTGTGAAACAGAAAGAATGCTATTATTAATTACTTAACTCATTAGGACAAATATCCACTAATCACGGACACCAGCTTATCCTTCACCTTGCTCTTGGCCTCTCCCGACCAATGTACTCCATCCGATAGCGAATTTGCATAATAAGCTGTGTTAAACTGTATTACCTTTTGTTTTGCCTTCCGCTTCAATTTCTGATTGACTGCATTCTGAACGGTTCGGTAACCCTCAGTGGAGATTGGAGTATCTCCCTGGTAAATGCGGGGTATCTGGCTATGGCCTACTAAGGCTACTCTAAACATTTTGTAAAAATACTTAAACTTCAACTGTGGGAATTACCAATCCCCATTCCAGCTGAGATTCGAAGATTTTGTTACACCGGGGTACCAAATAAAACAGAGTGGGCCTCCAGCATGTTATCCCACCAATATTCATCTAAATCCCACCGCTTTAGCCACCAGTGTAGGGGCGAGAATTTTGCATTGCCCCTAGAATAAGTAAATCCCACCGGACTGACACCAGTGTAGGGGCGCAAAATTTAGCCCTCTTGAAATTTGAGATAATCCCACCGATATGAACACCAGTGTAATGCATGGATTTTTTCTCCTACATCATAAAAGACTACTTTAGCTATGCCACACCGCTAAAGCCGCCAGTGCGACAATAGTTGAAATTGATTTTTATCATGTGATTACAGTTACTGCCAGAATATCAAGAATAAGGCCTCGTTAATAATTTTAAAAAAATTTATTTGGTATCGCTGCCACCACCCAGCAGTTGCCGGGAAAAAAAAGGAAAAAAAAAAAGGAATTAATGTTATTCATGCTTTAGTCCCATACGATGGAAGGGGGACAA
>JAGKTI010031770.1:0-12054 GCA_018397915.1 Birgus latro
GTGTTCAGGTACACAGCCACGCATCATGGTCATAAACAACACCATACCACATATTGTGAACACTACACCACATCATCATAAACACCACTACAGTACACCACATTACTATAAACTCAGTTACCCCACATGGTCATAAACACAAACACACTACATGGATAATACATCACGTGACCATAATCACTAATGAGCTACGTGCATAACACATCACATGGTCATAAACACTGACACACTACATGGATAACACATCACATGGTCATAAACACTAACACATCACATGGTCATAAACACAATATTACATGGTTATGAACACTGCAACACTACATTGCCATAATTAGCATTCCATCACATGATAATAGACACAGTACCACATTGTCATAAACACCATCACTTAACATGGCCATAAGCACCCCCACCCCCACCACCGCACATGGTCATGATCGTTACCACACCACATAGTCATAAACACCGATAAATCATATGCTCATAAGCACCATTGCGCGACATGGTCATAAACGTCACCACAACTCATGATCATAAATATTTCCACACCATTTTGTCCTATGCATCGCCAGACCTTATAGTCATACAAACCACCACACTACATGGTCATGCAAACAAGCAAATCACATAATCAGAAAAGTTATCATATTACATGGTCTTATTATACCACCATACCGCATGATAATAAGCATCACCATACTGCATGTATGATCATAACCATCCCTGCACTGCATGTTTATAACAAACACCATACTACACTTTTATAAGCACCACTGTACTACATGTCTATAAGCACCACCATACTCCATGTTTACAAGCACCACCACTACTACTTTATGTTAAGTACATTCTCAAAAATTGTATTCCACAATCAGTAATGTCATTCATAATCAGAACTTGATTGATCATGATCCTCGTATATTTTGCAACCTCTATCCTGTTTACGAAAAACGAACCAAATAGCAAAGATAACTGCTTTATAAATTATAAATAGTTTAGGTGCATAAAGAAAAGCGTAAGCATCAGAGACAGGGAGCGGTCATAACCTGACGTCGCTGGAGGCAAACATTTGAAGCAGTTGCAGTTTGAAAATTTGTTACAAAAAAATATCGCACACACACACACACACACACACACACACACACACACACACACAGTGGGCTAGACCTGTGTTATGACCGGGAAGCAGAAACCAGTCCTGTTGATGGTAAACTCTGAAAAAAAAAAATGGTGTGCGGTCTACTCTGGTTTCAAGCTTCATGAGATCTTTCTCTAGTTCTCGAGTCAGCCAGAACAACGATGAGAGGTGGCTGAAAGCCGGCCAGGTCACAGATAGGAGGAAAAAACTATTTCACATTGGTAGAAAAACAAATATGCTTCTGTGGTTGAAGCAAAGATTAAACAATGAATGAATATCAATCAAAGGTTCATCATGATAGACAGATTAATTTTGACCAATCATTGCTTTTCCTTTGGGTTCTCGCGCACCCAGAATGAGAACCACCACATTACAGTATGGTTCAAATCGCCATGCCACTAGGATATGGATAAATTTGTTATACCATCACAAAATGGTTTAAGTTGTCATGCCACTACGATTTAGCTCAAGTTGTTATGCCACTACTGTATGGTTCAAGTTGTTATGCCACTGCGATATGGCTCAAGTTGTCATGCCGCTACAACACAGCACTTGCGTGGGGCTCGAACCCATCTCGTCACAGCAGATCTAAAAGGTGAGTGGCCCTCATTTGATAACGTTTTCCCTTCTTTTCGAATCCACACACCCCGACCTATTGGTATGTGGAAAGGGTAGTGAACTTAGATAGCCTGGACACAATGTTATATCTTGTCGTCTCTGCAGACAACCTGTCAACCATTGTATCCAGGCAGGCTAGCTTAAGCTCAGTTCCTTCCCCACACAGCATTAGGTCGTTGTGTGTGGCTCCAAAAAGAACGAAAAAAAGTCACCAAATGACAACCACTCACCTTTTACACCTGCTGTAGTGAGATGGGTTCGAGCCCCACGCAGGTTACGGTGCTTTCACGGCTCTGTGTTATCATAATGTTATGATGATACTATAGTGTAGCTAAGATACTGACTGCCATTTGAATCACTTCATTATGTCGATACAGCATCCCGAATTACAGTTCGTTCGTTCGTCTGAAGATTCTCCCCTCCTATAGAGGGGACCGGGCCCTATATTAGACCAGTCAGTGGTGTTTATGTTGTTGAAAAGCCTTTGTAAGTGTTGTCCCCTGGTGGGCAACTCTGCCACCCACAACAGTCCACTAGTGGGTAGCCTAGCTGCCTGCCAGGGCAGCCCACCAGCCTACCAGGGGGCTCGCTGAGCGTGGCGAGCAATGGAATCACCTTATCTGCCAACATCATCATGGACAGTAGTGGAATTCTGTCCTCTATACTGTAAAATAAAAATACAGTTATAAAGAACAAATTTTTTAAATTCCCTTTACAGCTAACTGTTACTTCACAACCGTCATGCAACCTTCCTTGTAAATAGGTGAACTTTCTCCCATAGTCTATTTCTGCAACAATTGCACATGGTGAGTTTTACCCAGACAGTATCAAAGAAGAAAATAATTAGGCTAAATTTGCTTTGTCATTGACTTCAGAACTCCTTTTTATGGGGCGCAGAACATTTTGTTAGGGGCTTTGGCTCTTCTTAAGATGATGATGGTTCCAGAAACACATCTTTGCCGTTGGCAGTGCATCGTGCAGAAGAAGGTTAATTTTGTCTCAGCAAATAAAGAAGGTAAGCAATACCAAAAAGATGGTGAGCAGCATCTTTAGGGAATATCGTCACCACCTCTCCGCTAATCTTTTATAACGTGAGGAACTAACTGATGTGGTGGTAAATGTTGGTGTGAATAGAGTGAGGTCATAGCTATATTGCTTCACGGAGAAGCCCATCAGACTGGGTTTTGGAAGCTTATTTTTTCAGGTTGTGGAGTGATGTGAACTTAACATTACATCCGTGGATCTACAAACTGACAAAAGAGATACACTACCCAAACCCAATGTACTGGACCCAGTCTCAATGTGAAAGTGACAGCTGTGACCTAATCCTATACAAACGCACATTGAGTGTCACGTAACTTATTTTTTCATGCTTTGGAGGATTTGCTAAACTCCATCTTTGTCCACGGGGAGATGGCAATGGTATGCTTCCACATAATTCTGTCGGAGCCTCATGAAACCCAGACCTCTAAGGCTCATCAAAGGAGATTTCAAAGCACTGGGGCACTGTATAGTGTCTTCAGCCCCAGGACTTTGGTAATATTCTGTTCTGAATAATATATAAACAAAAGAGGTGCCAAGCCACAGCAAACCCATTCCCGGCAGTCGTTTTAGTGCTGACATATAAACACAACAGGATAGATGTCACATATCAGATTTGGTGTAAATCGGGTGAAAATTGACGATTTTATGCCCATTTGAAATTTTAGGCCCATCCCACCTGACACTGAACCCTCAACCACTAACTGGGGGTTGACCCCCGTGACGTAATGAGGCATGTTATAGGATGCAGATTTGAAAGATGCACATTTAGGTTTTGGTTTCATGTCGATAACGAATTTGAAAGGAGTTACGGTGAAAAACTTTTTTTTTTGGGGGGGGGGGGCAACAGACTGGGTCTTGGCCCAATTTGGCCCAAAACTTAATCAGGTGATCAGAAGGTCATAGCCCATTACCCTGAAATTTTAATCAAAATCGCACCCGCAGTTTTTGCGTAAAGTTGTTAACAGACCGACAGACAAACAACAAACAAACCGAGTGAAAACAATACCCCTCCCCGAGCCCCTCCCCGGCGGGGACGGGTAACAAAACTGACTAATGATAACAGGAATAAAAAAGACGTCTGTATAAACACATTGAATGAAGTGATGGACTTTTTTATTTTAATCAGCGTGAGAGGGAAAAGTTGTCCTTGGTTAAATAAATAATTGGAAAAGGCAGGGGATATATATAAACAAAGACCAGCGCACTGAAGAGATTTATTTAACATTAAAATGTTCAAAATAGAGGTTTTGTGTGTGTGTGTGTGTGTGTGTGTGTGTGTGTGTGTGTGTGTGTGTGTGTGTGTGTGTGCGAGTGTGTGAGTCTTACATCATCTAATAGCATCAGAACAACAGAGCCAGCATAGCGTATATGATAAAAAAAAAAAAAAAACACAATCTTTTTTTTTTTTTTTTAAGTAAACTAAATAGCTGCTTTCTGTAGAATTCATTCTATTATAAGCTAACTATATTTGGAGCAGCAAGGAAAGAGGATTATTGATATATATACCTATATCTATATCTATCTATTTATCTATCTATATCTATCTTCTGTCTCTACCTATCTATCTATCTATCGATCTATCTATCTATCTATCTTTTTTTTTTTTATGTGTCCGACTCTGGGCATAGGCTTTACAGCCTGCTATCAAGGTCCAGCCGTCCTCCTACATACCATACACCTCTACATGTCACCACTTCGGCGCTTAACACCCACCATCCATATTGAATACATGCTAGGGCTGTCTCATACAGGACTGGTGTATTGGTATTAGCGGGGTTATTTTTACGACATGTCGGCGGGTCTTCTGGTAGATCAGTAAAGCCTGATTTAATGAAATTCAAATCCTTAAACTGTTCCCTGCACCAGCGAGGATTCGAACTTGGGTCCCACGGGACTGCAAGCCAACTCTCTACCGATCGAGCTACCGCCTCCCCTAAATCTATCTATCTATCTATTTTTTTATGCAAGGAAGAAGGAACCAAAGGCCACAGGCCCGCACACCGCTCCCCCCAAGAAAAAGCAAAAACAACACAAAAGAGAGCCAAATTCAAGATCCGTTCAATTCGAGATGCCTGGACACACTGCGTTTGAAAGACTGGAGATCATAGGAAGTAGGAAATACAGACAGAGGAAGACAGTTCCAGAGCTGACCAGTTGCATAAATGAAGGACTGGGAGTAACGGTTAACTCTTGCATTAGAGAGCTGGACAGAAAAGGGATGAGAGTTTGTTGCTAGACGGGTACTACGTGCCCGTCGTAGAGGTGGAGGGATGCAAGCAGACAGTTCAGAGGAACAGTGACCATTGAAGTGGCGATAGAAGAGAGATAAAGATGCAACAGTGCGGCGAAGAGACAAAGGTTGAAGGGAATCAGTAAAAGGAGGAGAGTTAATGAGACGAAAAGCCTTTGACTCCACCCTATTGAGAAGAGCTACATGTGGGGAGCCTCCCCACACATGAGAGTTGTACTCCATACACGGGCGAATAAAACCCATGTACAAGGTCAACAACTGTGGAGGGGTAAAGAAAGTTCAGAATCGGCTTAGCACACCTAATCTCTTGGAAGTAGATTTCACAAGAGATGTGTTCTTTCCAAGACAAATCCCGAGAGAATGAAACCCCAAGCATGTTCAAGGATGATGCAGGACATAACTGTTCATTATTAAACATTAGTGGGTAATCCTGAGGAAGATTTTGTCGGGTTGATAAGTGTAAGAACTGAGTTTTTGATGCGTTAAAAATAACAAGATTATTTTTACCCCAATCAGAGATACAAGCCAAGTCAGACATTAGGTGTGCCATAGCCTCATCCCTTTTTTGTTGAAGTAACTGCTGAGATGGACGTTGCAGGAACCGAATGGAAAGGTGAAGGGTGGAATCATCAGCATATGAGTGGATAGGGTTAGATGTACAGCTTAGAAGGTCATTGATGAATAAAAGGAAGAGAGTAGGTGATAGGACAGAGCCCTGAGGAACACCACTGTTGATAGGTCTAGGAGAGGAACGATGACCGTCTTCAAAAGCGGCTATAGAACGACCAGAAAGGAAGCTAGAGATGAAGGCACAGATAGAAGGATAGAAAACGTAGGAGGGCAGTTTGGAAATTAAAGATTTATGCCAGACTCGATCAAAAGCCTTTGAGATGTCAAGTGCAATGGCAAAGCTTTCGCCAAAGTCCCGAAAGGAGGATGACCAAGAGTCTGAAAGGTAGGTGAGAAGATCGCCAGTGGAGCGTCCCTGACGGAACCCATACTGACGATCAGAAAGAAGGTTGTGACAGGAAAGATGCTTTAAAATTTTTCTGTTAAGAACTGACTCGAAAACTTTTGAGACACAGGATGTTAAAGCAATTGGACGATAGTTAGAGGGTTGGGAATGGTCACCCTTCTTTGGGACTGGCTGAATGAGAGCAAACTTCCAGTAAGAAGGAAAGGTACAAGTCGATAGACAAAGGCAAAAGAGTTTACCTAGGCAGGGTGTAAGCACAGAAACACAGTTTTTGAGGACAACATGAGGGACTCCATCAGGACCATATGCCTTTTTAGTATTGAGGCCAGTGATGGCAGAAAATACATCAGCTGAAGAAATGTTACTGTCAGTCAAGAGGAAGTCAGAGGGGGGAAGTGATGGAGGAATAGCACCGGAATCGTCTAAGGTGGAATTGGAGAAAGTCTGAGTGAAGAGATCTGCTTTATCAGTAGAAGAAATAGCTACAGAGCCATCAGAGTAGAAAAGAGGAGGGAAGGATGATGAGGTAAAGTTGTTAGAAAGGTTTTTGGCAAGGTGCCAGAAGGAGCGAGAAGAATTCGAGTTGGAGAGTTGAGAACACTTAGCACGGATGACATTATTTTTAGCAGAGCGAAGAACAGAATTAGCACGATTCCGGGCAGAAATATTTAAAAGATGTGATTCAGGGGTGGGTTGGCTCCGGTTCCTCTTATAGGCCCTCTCCTTGTTGCGGACAGCATTAGAACAAGCGTGATTAAACCAAGGCTGTCTTGCATTAGTCAGAGGATATGAGAAAGGAATGTATGTTTCCATGCCCGAGAGAATAGCCTCCGTAACGCGCAAGCCACACTCGGATGGCTCCCGGCCATGGAAGCAATAATCATTCAAGGAAAATCAAAGAAGTACTGCCTGAGGGCCTCCCAATTTGCACGTTGGTTAACTTTGCCTACCAGCTAACAAACATGACAAGATTGTACAAACCTTTTTGCATCATTTTTAAGGTTTGGCCAATAGAAGTGATCCAGTATCTTGTGGTAGGTCTTATATACACCCAAGTGGCCACTAGCACCATCATGACTGAGTTCAAGTAGTGATTGTCTCAAGGTACAGGGAACAACAACCTGAGTTATATTAGCCCAAGCATCAGCTGAAGTTAACCGAGTTGGTCTGTATAGGTGCATTAGTACATCATTGTCATAATAGAAATCAGGGATCTTTACCACAGCCTCCTTTGAACTCATAGCCTGACTACGGCAAGAAGTTAGAGTGTTATCTTGATTTTGCGTCAGGATTAAATTATCCCTAGAGAGAATTTGTGAACTAAAATCAACTTGAGAATTAGTTACCTCAGTGATGTTCTCCTCAGCCTCTGCTTGTGAGCGCGTCACCACGCATACTGGAAACAAGTCAGTTTGTTCCTTGTCAAGGGTAGAAGTTGGAGAAACGTCCATTGGAGCACTTCGAACTCGAACATTTGGTACCACTAAACCACCTGCTAAATCATTACCCAATATCGGTGTTACTTCTTTTATTGGAAGATCATCAATCAACCCTACCGTTACATCTCCCTGAACAAGATCACACTTAAGATGGATCCTTACCAAATCAACAGCAGGCAACGAGGAGTTTAGCTGTCTTAGCAGAACCCGATCCCCCGTGGCATTTCCTTCGACATCCGGCAAAACCTTTCGCAACAACAGGCTTTGGGAAGCGCCTGTGTCTCTGAGGATTTTGACTGGAACTGAGGAGACTCACTAGTTAGTGATACATGACCCAGGGACATAAATTGAGCAAAAGGATCATCCCCAGAGTTTGAGTTCACAATATGATTAACTGGTTTCTAAGGAGTTTCAGGTTTCACTGGTCTCTGAGCTGTTTCGGATTTTACACTAGGGTTGGTAAAAGGTACATAGTGCTTGGGCTGACGACACCTGGGGTCTTTGCAGTACATAATACTGTGACCTTCCTTCTTACAATAAAGACAGAACAAGGGGTTATTCTTATTCGTAACAGAGCCGGAGGAACGAGAAATTGAAGGGGTCACAGATCTGCTATCACAGGAGGAGTTCACAAATTTATGCTGAGTCCGAGGACTCCCAGACTTATGAATGAGTGAATACTCATCAGCCAGTCTGGCAGCCTTCAATAGATCAGTCTCTTTTTTGTCAGCAAGGGAAAGCATTACATGACGAGGTAATCTTCTGTTAAACTGTTCCATTGCCAAAAGATTTCTAACTCCTTCCATAGTAGTTACCTTAGTCTTTTTTAACCACTGATCATAAGCCTTTAAGATTTTAACTGTGAATTCAGCATAGGTGGACTGGGGAGCTTTGGACAGATTCCTAAAAGATTGTCTGTAACCTTCTACTGTGATGGAATAAGCGTCCAGAATACCTGACTTAATAGTCTTATAGTCGCTGGTTTCTAAAAAGAGAGTAAGAAAAACTTCAGCTGCCTTCTTTGTCAGTTTCGGGTGTAGTAACCATATCCATTGATCAGATGGCCATTTCAAGTGATTAGCAGTTTTCTCAAATAGCTGAAAATACCCATTTGGGTCTGACTCGACGAAAGAGGGAACGAGTTTAATGTTTTTGGACAGATCAAATCGTGAGGAGGGTTGTTGGAAGATAAAGGCTGAGTTTGGGCCAGTCTTAATTCGTGCTGTCTTTGTTTTTCGTTTTCTTGCATTTGCTTTTCGTGTTCTTCCCTTTGCTTTTCGTCCTCCTGGGCCTTAAAAAGCCTTTGTTTTTCGTTTTCTTGCCTTTGCTTTTCGTTTTCTTGGTCTTTCAACTGTTGTAGTTCGAGCTCTAAATGCACTCGTTCAAGAGACCTGCTTCGCTCTACAGGCGTTTCTCTCGCTCAGTTCTCCGAATCACCTTCTTCTGGGTCTAGGTCTGACTCCTTAATTAATTCTTTCTTCACCAAATGGTCAGTTACAAGTTCAAGTCGCTGGTGACGCGTCAGTGAAGTAATAAAGGAAATATCCGATCTATACAGTAAATAAGACAAGTCATCCCTAGTAGCGTATTTAATCTTACTAAGCTCACCTGCAGGATCATTCTCAAATTGTTTAGCCTCAAAGGACATACTGAGAGGTGAAAGCAACACTAGATGAGTTAAGATAAGATATAACTTTCTAGCACCAGGCAATAAAGGCCATGGGTGAGTCTGGTGTGCCCGTTGACACACTAGAGAAATTATATAAAAAGGAATATCCCGCTAAAAAGTAATAAGATTTGTTTCTGTTAATCAGGCTCAAAATTAACAGTGACTTTTATAGCGTGATATGGGACTCGAAATGCGCAAGGATGACGACTTATTGAGTAGACCTCTTCAAATAAACATCCCACAACGCTTATGGTAACCAGGACAAATGGTTACAGAGGTCAGGCCCTTATGTCTCGAATACTTGAAGTGAATGAGAGAGACTAAGGTGTGAACTTCAATAAGTCAGTAATGAAATAAGATCACGATTTGCTGAGCAAATTCGTCCGTACTGATCACGGGACGAGAGAGAGTTGAGAGGCGGGAAAGTACCGAACTGACTCAGGAGAGATGATACATGCGATATTACTTTACTAAAGAATCCTTCAGCCAAACTTTGTGTGTGCTTTCTTACGAGATGTGAGTAAGATCCCGGACAGGCCCCCAAATCCTGTGACAACCTCATATGTCAGAACTGAAGTAGTCATAGGGGGATATGAAGTTATCACAAGCTTAAGTCAAAACCATTGAGAGTAAAATATGATGGCTATGAGTTATAGGTTTCTCAATTTTATATCTTGTCAGTGTCTAAGGTTCTTACTCAAGTGACTTACTCCTTAATGCAAAGATTTACTAATACAACGAAAGTAAAGTCACAACTTTATTATTTAAGATTATTATCCCATCAACTAACTTAACGTCTACTAGCTAAAATTTAACACACAACTAACACAAGGTCAAAGTGAAGTCAGCAAAAAGAGATCAAACAGAGTCATGGGTGATATCAACAAAAGAAATCAAACAAAATAATCAAACAGTCAGTCTGGTACTGAGTTGAGCCGGATCTCAACTGCCTTCCTAGTGATGATGATGATGATGAGATTCGCCACACAGGTGTGGCACGGGCTCAGGGTGGAGATCCCGTAAGTGATGAATCAGATGATAAAAGAAAGAGGAGCGTCCTCTGCATGACGGCAGAGAGACGCAGACGTGAGAGAAGAAATTAGGAAGGTGACGCCATGACTAGCGAGGCGGAGGGTAAGAGGAGACAGTATGGAGAAGTGAAGAGACAGAGGAAAGAGCAACAATCTCAGCAGCAGTGTCTGAGCGTGAGACACGCCTGACAAGACGGTTGTGAAGAGAGAGACGCAGAGAAAGAGTGGAAGGGCAGTCCAAGAGATAGTGCAGAAGAGGCCAGTCGTCAATTTGGTGACAGTAAGGGCACGGGTCAGGTTGCTGCCCAGAAATCTGGGAAAAGCAGGGGTGTCCAAGCCTGAGGCGGCGAAGACCCACAATGAGAGCGTTAGGGGTGTGGGGCGGGGCAACAAGCGGCTGGTAACGAGATGCCCGCGCAAACCACGAGGCAGATCGTGAGCCAGCAGCAGCCTGATCCTCATGAGCCTCACTAGTGAGCCTAATGGTGGAGGTGTAGGCTTTTCTCTTATCACTAGCGAGGCTATGCCCTAAGGGAAAGGTTACAGTGGGGAGAGCGGTGGCACGCCGAGCAGCAGCAGCAGCTGCTTCATTGCCGCAGATACCCACATGGCTGGGTATCCAATGAAGAGTGATGTCGGTGCCCCGGCGTGCAATGGTGTCAGCCACAACTAGAATGGAAGTCAGCAGGGCAACATTTTCTTTGAAGTGCCGCGCACGAAGACTGAGCAGTGATGAGAGCGAGTCTGTGTGAATAATGAGGTGACTATGGAGGTGTAGGCTGGCATCTCTAAGGGCACCAAGGATGGCGACAAGCTCAGTCTCGTACACAGAGACTCCTGAAGGGAGCCTCCATGTCTTAGCACGGCCCTCACAGTAAAATGCTGCACCCGCTGAACCATCAGCAGTAACTGATCCATCAGTGTAGTATTCAGCAGCCCCCGGGACACGAAGAGTTGCCATCCTTCTCAGTGCATCTTGCCGCAACAGTGAGGGCAGGGATGCTCTAGGGGAGGCACTGGAAGGGGCAAGTCCACGAATCACAGGGGGCAGCCATGGTGGTGGAGGCGAGTAGTCAGGATGAGGGAGGTCAGGGCCTCCCTGCAAGGTCTGAGTAAGGGCAAGTTTGTGAACAATTGCAACAACGGAGAGAGCCCAGTCCCTTCTTGAATGATAGAGATTCAGAGGCCTGTCGAGGGTACGCTGCAGAACAGCAGAGACAGACAGCTGAGGCCTGGATCTGCAGAGCTGCGCAGCAACTGCAGTCGACCGACTCCAGACGCGATGTTGGAGAGAGGGAAAGCCACTCTCCAACCTCAGATTCTCAGCGCGCGTCCACGTAGGAGCACCCAATATCACCCGAAGTGCAGAGTTTTGCAGGACTTCGAGAGAGCGGACCTGCACACCAGAGAGTCCGACAAGACACGTTGCACTGTAGTCAACAAGTGACCATATTGCGTGCGTGTAGAATGTACGTAGAGTACGAGGCGAGGCACCGAGATTCCTGTGAGAGAGAGCTTTTAGGGCAGTGATACGAGGGGTAGCCCTCTCTCGTAGGTACTTGACATGCTTTGAGAAGGTCAGATGGCTGTCCAACCACACTCCCAAGTATTGATGACTGAGAACTATGGCAAGCTGTTGTCTTCCGAGTGAGAGGGGATGTTCGGGTGGACGCATCCCAAAAGGTAGGCATTTCGTCTTATCAGGGTTCAGTTTCAGGCCTAGTTCACAGCACCTGTCATGGAGGCGAGTTAGAGCAGTTGGTGCATGTCTATAGCAATCCTTACGTGAGATGACGAAGACGAGATCATCTGCGTAGCAGAGGAGGGTGGTACCTCTGCCGAAGTTAAGCAACAGCAGCTGTTCGACAAGCAGGTTAAATAGGAGGGG
>JAGKTI010031771.1:0-12054 GCA_018397915.1 Birgus latro
ACTGCCCGTTTGTCCTCGGTGTCCTTGGTTGGGTTCACCGTGACTGCACACTTATAGCTATACTTATCATTACAAAGGGCTTGTCACTTCGACTGCCCGTTTGTCCTCGGTGTCCTCGGTTGGGTTCACCGTGACTGCACACTTATAATTAGTTAAGGTAGTCGAGAATCCCTATGCAAACTTGGGCAGGTCACATTTTAACACCCTGCATGGGTGTGAACACTCATGTGGCTTCTGTGTAATCTCCGGGAATCCTCAGGGAGGCCCACAGCTCGAGATACACCACAAGGTAATTCAAACACAGCCTCAGATTGCCTCTGCGGGGTCTCGGACTTCCCCCTTAACCTACCTTAATCTACTGTACATACAATATGCACAAGCCCTACGCTTACGACTAATAAGGGCTTGTCGTCCGTGTCCTCGGTTGGGATCGCTGAGAATGTGCACTTATGAGCTACAATACATATGTATGTACAGACCCCAGACATATTATGTCCTGTGGGGCCAACAAGCGAGACGTGAGGTGTTAGCAGCATAGTACTGACTGGGAACCAAGCTAGTTCTTGGATTGCTCAAATCTCTTAGAACAGCACAGTCTTAGGGAACCCAGTGTACAACAGATACCCACATTAATCATCATTCAGAAGGCGAGACATCAGGTCTGCGCCCACACTGTCACTTCCCTTGATGTATCTCACATGAAAGTTAAATTGCTGCAAATACAGTGTCCAGCGTGTCAACCTTGCATTAGCCGTCCTAGTTGTGCTGAGACTAGTGAGTGGCATATGATCAGTTTCCAAAGTAAATGGTGCTCCATACAAATAATAGTAATATTTCTTAATACCATCAACCACAGCCAAGAGTTCCTTCTCCACAGTACTATAATTCCTCTCAGCAGGTTTTTAGTTTCAGCAGGTTTTAGTTTACAGCTGTGATACGCCACTGGGAAAATTCCACCCTCCAATGCTTGCATCAGTACTGCACCTACTCCATCTTGTGAGGCGTCGGTATGCAGTACGAAATGTTTATTGGAATTAGGGAGCTGTTTAATGGGCTCCTTACACAGCATGTTCTTGAGGGTGGTAAAGGATCTCTCTTGCACTTCTCCCCATTCAATGGTATTTGGGGCATACTTCCGAAGCGTCTCGTACAACGGCTGGGCAATGAGAGCAAAATTGGGGATAAAACTTCTATAATACCCCGCTAAGCCGAGAAATGCCCTGACTTGTTTCTTGGTCACGGGTCTCGGGGCTTCCTTAACTTTTCTGATCTTATCGCCCTGATACCTGCAGCAATTGTTGCCAACGATATGTCCGAGGAACTCCACTTCACTGTGCGCAATCTTACACTTCCTGGGTTTCACAGTCATGTTGAAACTCTGGAGTCTACTGAAGACAATTTCAAGAGTCTGAGGTGCTCCTCGAACGTGGCAGAATGGACAAGGACATCATCAACAAACATTTCTACTCCTACGATACCATGGAGCACTTGTCTCATGGCTCGATTAAATACTGCTGGGGAATTGGTAAGTCCAAATGGAAGGACTTTGTACTGGTACAACCCCCTAGGAGTAGCAAAAGCGGTGAACTGACAACACTCGGTATGAAGGGGAATCTGGAAGAATCCCTTCGCTAGATCGAGCTTTGTGAAATATTGTGACCCTGCCAGCTTGGAGAAGATGGCAATATGGTCACCCATTGGCTCAGCATCCACTTTAGTAATTGTGTTTAGTCTCCTATAATCGCCACAAATCCTTACTCCTCCATCCTTCTTGCGGACTACTACCATTGGACTGCAGTATGGAGATGAGGACTTTTCAATGATACCTGCAGCCTCCATGTCAGCAATTTCCTTATCTACTGCGTCCAGTAGTCGCATGGGAATTGGATATGGCTTAACCTTTACAGGAGTATTGCTGGTCAACTCAATTTTGTGACATTCAGCATTTGCGAGTCTAGGTTGGTCAGAGAAGACACCAGCATACCGACAGAGCAGTGACCTTATGACATTTTGGTTATCTAATGCTAAGTCAGTGTTAAGGATGACATCTCCGACAGTCTCCTCCTGCCGGGACTGAACGGTTAAGGGCTCGTCGTCAGTGTCCACGGTTGGGATCACCGCGACTGCCCCAGTTTCTTCTGATGGCTGGTCACTGTCTCTTAGATCAGGAAAACCAGCTTCCTCAGAGTTTGGCTCATAATACGCCATCAACATATGAATGTGGAATCTTTTCCGAAGACTCCCCATCTGGATTATGTATTTGAGGTCTGAAACGCGCTCTACTACATCGTATGGACCCTTCCACTGTGCCAATAAGTTGTTCTGGGCAGTGGGGAGTAACACCAGGCATTTATCACCTGGACTAAACTTCCGAAGCTTTGCTTTCTTATCATAATAAGCCTTCTGAACTTTGTGCGCCTTGATCAATTCTTCCTTAGCTAACTCGCATGTTGACTGGAGGCGGTCAGCTAAATCAAGGACATAGGTGTAGGTGGTATTAACTTCAGGGTCGGGTTCTTCATCGTCCCATAACTCTCGAAGGACTTGAAGTGGCCCACGGACCAACCTTCCATACACCAGTTCAAAAGGTGAGAACTTCAAGGAGTGCTGTGGGGCCTCTCGATAAGCAAAAAGAAGAGGAGCAATGAACCGCGGCCATTCTTTTGGCTGTTCGGCGGCCATGCGCTTCAACATCTTCTTGAGAGTCCCATTGAACCTCTCACAAAACCCGTTACACATGGGGTGGTAGGGCGTTGTTCGCAAGCCTCGGATTGATAACAACCTGAATGCTTCATTCATCATTGCAGAGGTGAACTGCGAACCCCGGTCACTTAAGACCTCCTTGGGAATGCCTACTCGGCAGAACACCTCAATTAATGCCTCTGCAACAGTGACGGCCTCTATATTCTTAAGGGCCACGGCTTCAGGCCACCGTGTGCTGAAATCAACGATAGTGAGGATGTACTTTGATCCATCACTAGCCCTAGGAGTGATTGGCCCAACAATGTCAACTGCTACTCTCTCAAACGGTTCAGAGATTACAGGCAATTGCTTCAACCGCCCGGGACGGACACGCCCGCGGTCAGTGGTACGCTGACACGCATCGCAGGAACGCACTAGCCTAGTTATTTCCTGTCCCATTTCTGGCCAGAAAAAGTCAGCATGGATGCGGTCAGAGGTTTTCCTTTGGCCCATGTGACCTCCCATCACTGAACAATGACCCAATTCGAACACTGCTCGGCGATACTTTGCAGGAACGACAAACTGCAGTTGATCCTCACCCTGGGGTGTTTGTGACTCACGGTACAGCCGTCCTCGCTTACAAAGGAACCTGGCTCGACCACCCTGCGAATACTTCGTCACATTACCCTCCAGTTTCCTACGCAATGTGGCAAGTGTCGGGTCAGACTGTTGCCCTTGGACAACGTCTTGACTGCGTATCAGATCTTGCGGGGTTGCAATGTTCAATGGGGTGACACGGTTTGGAGCCTTGGCCATGGCTCGTGTTACTGCAGCAGCCGAAGTCTGTGTAGCAACATCTACGGCGCAACTATTTTTGATGCCTGGAATGTTACCTATAATAAGGTCAAACAAAGGTTCTTGCATGACAAATGCAACTGTTAAACCTGTGTAAAAGGGAGATGCTACCTGGATACGTGCCTCAGGGAACAATCTCACTGATCCATCAATAGGTCTAACTTGGGTGTGCCTACCTGTGTACTCCTCGGGTCGAACTAGACTCTGCTGAGGAACCATTGTCCCTCAGAACATTTACAGAAACACCTCCCACAAACCCTGGCTGGACAAGAAAGGCACTGTTGCCAGTGAATGAGTCAGAGGAGGCAGTAGCTAGTCACTGATGAGACTGAGGAGCGTACGATGCGGCAAAGGTAGTGCCCTGTGAACTATATGCCTTAGGGGTCGTACCCGAACTAGATGCATGAGGAGCTGTACTCACCATCTGGGGAGCAGGAGCACTGACGGCCTGTGGAGGAGAGTTCACCGTCTGAGGGGGACTAGTGAACTGTGAAGGAGGAGCTGTGCTGGTGGGGACGGCACCATCGTGCGCTTGTTGAGGAATGAAGGCTGCATTTGCCTCCTGCCTCCGATACACTGGGGCTGGTGTCGAAAAGGTTTGTCCCGGTTGGCGATTGCGTGGCTGATACTGCTGTTGTTTAGGGTACTGCTGCTGGTTAGGGTACTTCTGCTGGTTTGAGTACTGCTTGTACCTCTTCCAGTCAGGTTTCTGAGCATTCTGCCCCTGGTCCTTCTGCGGTTTGCTTGGACCATGACCATTATTTTGAGAACGGCCTTGATGCTGGGGTTCAGTCTGAGATTGCTTCCCAGACTTAGCAGTATCTTTCTTATTCCATGGCTGTTGCCTACGAGTTTGGTACCCGTACGCAGTAAAGAAAGCATCAGCCGTTTCCACCATTTGGGTTGCGTCCTTCACTTTGGACACCTTGAGCTGGGCCATAAGCTCAGCAGGCCACGACTTTTCCAGCTGTGTGTGCAGCACGAGGTTGATCATTCCCTCTCGTGTGCTGGGAGTCTCGTCCTTCTCCATCCACCTGCCCAAATATGCCGTGAGACGGTCAAGGAACTGAACAGCTGTCTCCTTTTCCTGGAGACGCACCTTCATGAACTGAATTCCAGCATGATCAACAATAAGACTGTACCCTTTGATGAGTGCAGTCTTCATCATCTCATACGTGAGATTATCTTCGCGAATTCTGTGGAGAATGTCGAGGGCAGGGCCCTCAAAGAGGCTAAGGAACTGAAGCCGCTTAGCTGCCTCATCCAGATTGTACAGGTTTGCCATGTCTTCGAAACGAGCTATAAATGGCTCAATTCGCTCCCCTTCCTTGTAAGAGGGAAGCTTGAGACGTGGAGTTGCTAGAAAAGGTGCTGAGAGAGCAGTAGAGGAGTTTGGATTAGCTACACCCGGTGTGCCTGAAGCCAAGGAGTCCTGCTTTAGGTTTAGGACTTCCAACTCGTGTTCATGTGCTTGGCGCTCGTGTTCACGTTCTCTCTCTCGTTCCTCGTGCTCACTTTCTTCATGTGCCTCGCGCTCAGCACGCTCATGTTCACGTGCTTGGCGCTCGTGTTCACTTAGTTCTTTCTCATGCTCACGCTGAATTTTCCGCTCTTCACGGGCGCATTTTCACATTGCTGCTCGTAATTGAAGCGCGACAGGACATAATCTCGAATTTCCTGGGAGTTAGTAAGCCCCATATCCTTAGCTTCTTGCACGAATGCAGTGGATTCCATCGTGCTTAGTTTAAGACAGTGACAACTGAGACTGATAAGTAAGAGTGAGTAAGTGATTCGGTAATAATATTTCCAAGCTAGGAGCTTATCCTGGAATGAGGTCGCCAGATGTCAGGGGAAATTTTAGTATTTCAAAAGGATATATGAATAATTCAAAAGAATAATGATATTATATAATTCGAGTATACAATGTATAGCTATGAGTGCTAAGAATGACTATCGAGTCATTTACTAAGAGAGAATAGACTCGTGAAATCAAGCAGCGATTTCACTCTATGCTGGCTCACTTCGCCAATTCTCTAGAGTCGAGAATTTATAGACTTTCTCAACAGTACACAGCAGAGACTAGACGCTCAAGTAGGCTGTAATATTGTACCGTTGGCCCCTGAGAAAGTTAGTTTCTCCTCTTAACAATAAAAAATGATAATAATAAAGATAAACAGGATCTTGGCTGAGCCAAACTCCTAGCTAGCACAACGGATTTAAGGATTAATGCCAAAAGCTGGCCTAAGTACCAGTCGTGATTTAATACAAAGAGTTGTGCTAACATGGAATAGCAGAACTATATTAAATAAGTGAGAAAATTAAACACGACTGTTACATTTAACAAAGCTCAAGAAAGCGAACTATAAATTTATTAAATACAAGCAAATAAATTTACGTTACATGACTCCAATTCAAATCAACGGAAGAGAAATGCACTCACTCAGACACTCAGACAGACAGCTAAATATCTCAAAAACTTAAGCCTAGGAAAACAGGAAAATACTTTGGTATGGATGAGACCGAGCTGCTGCGACGATCACCAAGGGGGTGGGAGCTACGGGACACACGCCAACACAATCTGAGATCTGAAATCGCTAAGAAATCACCCAAGCCTTTAGAGGCGTACCGCGACGCGCAGTGTCTACAGACAGACTGAGCTCCGATTTGAATCCACGGCACGAGGAGCGTGGGAAGGGGTGCGGGCGGCGTATAACGGCTCAGAGCAGGACCGACAATTCAAAAATTATCGCTCAGAGGAATGCACCGCCCGCACATAAAAACAATTACTTGCGGTAGAATGACAAAAGTTTTGAGAACTTGAGCGAATACAAGCACGCGAGCGGACGGTTTGAGAGAATGAGCGAAACATCGTACATTTCATAATAATTCGTTCCTCCCGCAAAATCACTCGATGTCACGATTTACTTAACATGGTTTTACGATGTAGAAAGTTCGTGACACTCAGGCAGTACTTCTTTGATTTTGCTTGGAATGATTATTGCTTCCATGGCCGAGAGCCGTCTGAGTGTCCCCAGCGCATTACGGAGGTTATTCTCTCGGGCATGGAAGCATACAATCCTTTTTCATATCCTCTGACTAATGCAAGATTGCCTTGGTTTAATCACGCTTGTTCTAATGCTGTCCGAAACAGAGAGAGGGCCTTTAAAAGGTACAGGAGCCAACCCACCCCTGAATCACATCTTTTTTATATTTCTGCCCGGAATCGTGCTAAGTCTGTTCTTCCCTCTGGTAAAAATTATTTCATCCATGCTAAATGTTCCCAACTCTCCAACTCGAATTCTTCTCGGTCCTTTTGGCACCTTGCCAAAAACCTTTCTGACAACTTTACCTCATCATCCTTCCCTCCTCTTTTCTACTCTGATGGCTCTGTAGCTATTTCTTACTGATAAAGCAGATCTCTTTGCTCAGACTTTCTCCTCCAATTCCACCTTAGACGATTCTGGTGCTGCTCCTCCATCACTTCCCCCCTCAGACTTCCTCATGACTGGCATTAAAATTTCTTCAGCTGATGTATTTTCTGTCATCACTGGCCTCAATATTAACAAGACATATGGGCCAGATGGAGTCCCTCCTGTTGTCCTCAAAAACTGTGCATCTGTGCTTACACCCTGCCTAGGTAAACTCTTTCGCCTTTGTCTCTCAACTTGTACCTTCCTTCTTGCTGGATGTTTGCTCTCATTCCACCAGTCCCAAAGAAGGGTGACCTTTCCCATCCCTCTAACTATCGTCCAATTGCTTTAACATCATGTATCTCAAAAGTTTCCGAATCAGTTCTTAACAGAAAAATTTTAAAGCATCTTTCTTGTCACAACCTTCTTTCTGATCGTCAGTATGGGTTCCGTCAGGGACGGTCTACTGGCGATCTTCTCACCTACCTTTCAGACTCCTGGTCATCCTCCTTTCGGGACTTTGGCGAAAGCTTTGCCATTGCACTTGACATCTCAAAGGCTTTCGATCGAGTCTGGCATAAATCTTTGATTTCCAAACTGCCCTCTTAGGGTTTCTATTCTTCTATCTGTGCCTTCATCTCTAGCTTGCTTTCTGGTCGTTCTATAGCTGCTGTTGTAGACGGCCATCGTTCTTCTCCTAGACCTATCAACAGTGGTGTTCCTCAGGGCTCTGTCCTATCACCAACTCTATTTCTTTTATTCATCAATGACCTTCTAAGCTGTACATCTAACCCTATCCACTCATATGCTGATGATTCCACCCTTCACCTTTCCATTCGATTTCTACAGCGTCCATCTCAGCAGTTACTTCAGCAAACAAGGGATGAGGCTATGGCACATCTAATGTCTGACTTGGCTCATATCTCTAATTGGGGTAAAAATAATCTTGTTATTTTTAATGCATCAAAAACTCAGTTTTTACACTTATCAACCCGACAAAATCTTCCTCAGGATTACCCACTAATGTTTAATAATGTCCAGCTCAGTCCTGCATCATCCTTGAACATGCTAGGGGTTTCATTCTCTCGGGATTTGTCTTGGAAAGAACATATTATATCTCTTGTGAAATCTGCTTCCAAGAGATTAGGTGTGCTGGGCCGACTCCGAACTTTCTTTACCCCTGCACAGATGTTGACCTTGTACACGGGTTTTATTCGCCAGTGTGTGGAGTACAACTCTCATGTGTGGGGAGCCTCCCCACATGCAGTTCTTCTCAATAGGGTGGAGTCAAAGGCTTTTCATCTCATTAACTCTCCTCCTCTTACTGATTCCCTTCAACCTTTGTTTCTTCGCCTCACTCTTGCTTCTTTATCTCTCTTCTATCGCTACTTCAATGGTCACTGTTCCTCTGAACTGTCTGCTTGCATCCCTCCACCTCTACGTCTTGCATGTAGTACCCATCTAGCAACAAACTCTCATCCCTTTTCTGTCCAACTCTCTAATGCAAGAGTTAACCGTTACTCCCAGTCCTTCATTTATGCAACTGGTCAACTCTGGAACTGTCTACCTCTGTCTGTATTCCCTGCTTCCTATGATCTCCAATCTTTCAAACGCAGTGTGTCCAGGCATCTCGAAATGAATGGATCTTGAATTTGGCTCTCTTTTGTATTGTTTTTACTTTTCCTTGGAAGGAACAGTTTGCGGGCCCTGGCCTTTGGTTCTTTCTTCCTTGCATAAAAAAAAAAGTCATAGCAGTAGCAGATACTGAGGTCAGAGCCTGAAGACGTGAACTTTCTGCTGGGGGGGACTCCTCAATAGGGAGGCTACCATCCGCCTGGGTGGAGATCATCGGTTCACGACCACAAGCAGAAGCAATTGCTCGGTAATGTTTAAAGATATCAACATCTAGTGCTGAGCCACCTGCAGAGGGTTTCAGCACTAGGTACTTTGCATAATGCTCTTGTTCGTTTTCTTCTGGGCCGAACCCGAGAGCCGAACCAACCCGACGTGGCCTCCTCCTAGTCCCAGTTGAACGCTGGGGCAAAGGAGGAAAGTCACCAGGGGCCTGGAAAGGCTTCAGAGTGGCAATGGGGGAGGACGGTCCTGAGGAATTGCCAGGGACAGATGAGGTGTCGTCAACAATATTTTGGTTAAATTCTGTCATTAAGAGCTTCAAAACTTCATTCCCTCACCCCTCCACCAACTATGGAGCCCAACAAGGGGAGGTCGTATGCCAGGGACAACACCACTGGCGACCCCAGAGGTAGCAGGAGAGTATACGCGGGTAACCACCGGGGAACCCGGGCAAGGGTGGCTCCAGGACGATAGGAGCCACCAGGTTCCCCAGTGCCCACTTGACTGTAGCCAACGCATGACCAGCCGATTGACCTGGTCGGGCCCAACCAGGACACCCGTCTAGCCGGAAAAAGGGACCAAAGAGGTGTATTGCTAGCTGCAGGACACACCGTACAGCATCGCTCAACCTCCAGGACTCCCGTCTCCCAGCATTACGTGATGCCAAGCACGGCAAACACGTGGGGAGGCGACAGTCCAGCCCTAGATGGCAAATGGGCTGGAACTAACATCACCAGCAGGCCTCCTCCACTAGTGATGTAGGGGGTGCTTGGTCCACGAGGGCGACAAATGCCGAACCCTACAAAGGTAGGCAAGCCCCATAAGTAGGTGGCACCACCAACAACGCTTCAAGCCCCGCCACCACATCAAGGTGACACCCTGCAGTGGGGAGAAAACCATGGAAAATGATTCGTTGAGAATGGTTAGGATGAGTCTAATTTTCGATAACCTGTCATTCAGTGCTGAGCCCATAATTTCCATTAAAATGAGGGAGCCATAGGATTGCCAGGTACCTATCACAGGCCATATACTTACCGAAGACAGGTTTGTCCACGAGTTCATCAAACGACCAATAGTCATGGAGCACATATTTTCTTAACCCGTCACGTACCAACTGTTTTCCTACCTCCGATACCCCCCAGTCCCAAGCAATTTCGGATTTTTTTTTTTGGCTCAAACCTTCCCTTTTGGTGAGAAATGTCAAAAATTCACAGAGAAATCGCCCTCCTGACCTTATAAATGTTGCTACAGGTGACAAGTCAGCCTTACCTTTTGTTCTCTCACGGTATCTGGCCTCAAAGAAAACGAACTATGGGAGGGTAAACTAATTCAAGCCACTTTGAATTACGTACAGTATTCATTTATTTATTTGTTACGAATTTATGTGTAGTACAAGACTATATTAGTTTTCACACAATTATATAGGCAATAGAAGCATTGTTCAGTTACCAAACACATCTGCATATGGCACCTTACTTTACGACTTTACCATTTCATCACTTCTGTTTGTTTCTTGCTCTAGCTTCTTTTTTTCTTTGTCCTCCACCTCAGGAATCACTTTCACCGTGAATTTCGTCATTGGAGAGACCGTGGGGCAACATGTCTTTACTGGCCAGATCACTGCTAACAGGTGAATTGCCGAGTGTGGGGGGGAGGGAGGGAGGGGGGGTCAGGTGGGGCCAGGCAATATCCCCGCTTGACAGCGGATAGAGGAAGGTCTCCCACATATGCCTACCAAAAAATACCCGTGAAACTTGAAAATTGTGCAAATTAAGAACCTTGCAATTCCGCGACGTACCCATACGTCAACGGGATGCCTTGGGTTAAATGTGCCAGCAACATGGTAAGGGCTAGCCACACAAACAACGCCCCAACTTCCACAGGTATCCAGTTCCTCATGTGGTTGCTTTCACTGACAGGCACGTCCAGCCACCACACACTCATAGCCTGGAGGAAACTAATTTCCTCCACCAGGTACTGCATAATAGGTGTGGTAAATATTGCCTTAAAAATACTGCTTATAGTCCAGAGCCTGGGGGGAAGCTGATCCTCCTGAACACCTGCCTCTTCCTCACCAAAAACAGGCGAAGGCTCAGATCCTGCTCCTTCCTCCCACACAAACGTATCTGTGCTGACACCTGGTAAAATACGCCGTTGCCCATGACCAGTACGTTTCTTCTGAGTGCGTGCACATCCACATGCCCGTCCACGGACAGGGGGTGAGGGGGAAGGAGAGGGAGAGGCGTGGTAGTATGAGGGTGATGACTCACCTGATGTGGGGCTTCCCTGGGAAGAAGCTGCCTGCTGATTCTCACCATGTGCTGCCCATGTGGAAAATTCCACTCCCGAAGGGCTCAGTTGTCGTGGTTTGGCCCTTGAAGTACTAGGCTGAGGTGACACTGGACGTTCGAGGGTGAGATGGTGGTGAGCAGGCTGCGAGGGTGGCAGTGAGATGGTTCGTGGGCATTTATTTCCCAGATGACCGTCAACTCCACACTCACCTGCCCATTATGCTGGGTCATGAACCTCTTCTTCTTCAGTGAAGTCATCACTGTTGAAGGCCCTGCCTTCCGTCTGCAGCAGTTTGAGAGCCTTTTCATGCTTCTGAGGGCGGAAAGGGGTCGGAGGGCGAGAGAGTTCGTCTCCACACGATAATTTCTCTCTTCAGAAGAAGTACTTTCACTGAGAGTACGTGAGGATTCTGTATCGTCCAAGGCACGGCCGATGGCACTGTCACTGATCCCTTTCCCCGGCTCCCGGGCAGAACTTTTGTAGGGGTCGATGATAATATTGGTCCCGCACATGGGAGGACGGAATCATATGAGGAGGGTGAGGAACACTATACCAGTGCCATGTACAGACTGAGCCACACATCAGCGGGATACCTAGGGTACCTACCTACCCTGTGGTTCCAAGAGAGGTGGGAAGACGCTTGCAGCTATGCACGTCAACCGGCGTTCCTCTGCTCCCAAAATCGTGATGGCTATACACGTCAACCGGCGCATAGGGGTTAAAGAATGATGAATAGTAAAAAGTAATATAAGATTGCTAATGCATCAATTTAAGGTGTATGTTTATGTCAAGTTCAGTCATAATTCTGTGAAAGTGGTACTGTTCTGATATACTGTATTTGAAGAGGAGGATAGGTTTTGGGATGAACTAGGTGGAATTATCACTCAGACATTACTGTGTGTTTGTGACAGAGGACTTAATGAGGAAGTGCACAATGGCCTTGTGAAAATAATGTACAATG
>JAGKTI010031772.1:0-12053 GCA_018397915.1 Birgus latro
ATTCAGAGGTGATGACACACCAGCAAGATTAGATTTGCTACTATCCAAAGAACCTGATGTAATTGAATCATTAAATTATCTGTGTCCTATAGGAAAAAGTGATCATGTGGTCATTGAGTTCCAGATGATAATAGGGAACGTGGTGCCAAGAGATGAGCTTTATAGGCAAGGAAGATACAACTTTGGGAAAACAAACTTTGCGAATTGAGAAAATTTTTTGAAAATGCGGACTGGAGAAAATTCAGAGAAACAAGAGAGATACAGAGGAAGTGGGATATCTTTTTATACCTCTACAATTTGGGAGTGGAAAAATATGTGCCAAGAGTAAGTGGGAAAGAAAACAGGAAAAAGGTGTGGTTTAATAGAAGGTGTATAATAGCGAAAAAAGAGAGGGACATGGCATGGAACAAATGGAGAAAGAGAGGTAATATCAGAAAAAAGGAAGAATATAAAAGAACTAGAAATGAATATACAAGAATACGTAGAGAGGAAGAAAGGAACTTTGAAAAAGGTATAATTGACAAATGTAAGGATGAACCCAAATTGTTTTATAGATTTGTTAATGGCAAATTGAAGCAAAAGGAAGGAATCACCAAACTGAAAGTAGAAGGAGAGGTCTACAAGGATGCAGTAATGCAAGCTGAAGTAATGAACAAATGTTTCCAATCGGTTTTCACTAAGGAAAGGGAGTTTGTGGAAGGAGAGGGAGTGATTAGAAATGTAGTGATAAAAGATATAAAAGTGGAAGTGCAGGAAGTGTATAAATTACTGGGAGCTCAAGATGTAAGGAAAGCCCCAGGACCGGATGGAATCTCTAATTGGGTACTGAAGGAATGCAGAGACCAACTGGCGGATAAGATTCACAATTTAATTGTGTGCTCCTTGGAAGAGGGGAAAGTGCCTCGGGAATGGAAGAGGGCAAATGTGGTGCCAATCTATAAGGGAGGAAACAAGGAAGAACCCCTGAATTATAGACCAGTGTCCCTAACCAGTATGGTTGTGAAATTGTGTGAGAGAATCCTGAAAGATAGATGGATAAAATATCTGGAAGAGATGAATATTTTGACTGAAAGTCAGTTTGGATTCAGAAGTGGAATGTCATGTGTTTCCAACTTGTTGAGCTTCTACTCAAGGGCGATTGATGTGCTACAGGAGAGAGACGGTTGGGTGGATTGTGTGTACTTAGATCTGGAGAAGGCCTTTGACAAAGTACCCCACAAGAGACTATTATGGAAATCAGAGCATATAGGAGGACTGAAGGGAAGCCTCCTGGAATGGATGAGAGACTTTTTGAGTGACAGACAAATGAGGACAGTAATAAAGGACAGGACATCTGGATGGAGGGAAGTAACAAGTGGTGTCCCACAGGGCTCGGTGTTGGCACCAGTAATGTTCTTGATTTATGTAAATGATATGGTAGATGGAGTGAACAGCTACGCAAGCCTGTTTGCTGATGATGCAAAGATCTTGAGAAAGGTAGAGGTTGAAGAGGACTGTAAAATGCTGCAGGAGGATCTGGATAGGATATACGATTGGAGCCGGATGTGGGAAATGAAATTCAACGCAAAAAAATGTAAAATATTGGAAATGGGTAAAAGTACCAAGAGGCCATCATTGAATTATTTGATGGGTAGTGAACCAATTAGAAAAGTGAGAGAAGAGAAAGATTTGGGAGTGCTGGTCCAGGATAGTTTGTCACCTGAAAAGCACATAAATAAGATAGTGAGAGAGACATATAAACTCTTGTCCAATATAAGAGTGGCATTTCATTACATGGATGAGGAGATGATGAAAAAATTGATAGTGGCCATGATCCGACCCAGGTTAGAATATGCAGCAGTAGTGTGGTCCCCACACAAAAAGAAAGATATAACCAAGATTGAGAGAATACAAAGAACAGCAACCAAGATGGTCCCTAGTCTGGCAGATTTGCCATAGAGAGAGAGGCTGGAAAGGCCGGATTTGCCCTCCTTAGAGGAAAGGAGAAAGAGGGGTGACATGATTGCAGTGTTCAGGACCATGATAGGAGTAGATAAAATTAACAGAGAAAATCTGTTTGTGTGGGATGAGAGAGCAACAAGAGGACACGGAATGAAACTAAAGAAGCCAAGCTGCTCGAAGGACATCAAGAAATATAGTTTTCCGTATAGATGTATAGACCTGTGGAATAGCCTGGACAAAGAGATCGTCAAGTCTAAAAACTTAAATGAGTTTAAGGCAAAATTTGACTTATTGAGAAACAGAGACGGGACCCCACGAGCGTAGCTCATTTCCTGTATATCACAATTAGGTAAATACAATTAGGTAAATACATGGTGCCAGTCTGCTGCTTGCCTTCGGAGACATTGTCACACCATTCTTCCTGTCATCTAGTGCTGAGAAGTGCTCTCCTTTTTTTGCCTTCTGCCTTGCCATGGAAGGTTCAAAGTATAAAAGAAATGATACTGGCACCTCTAGTCGTAAGGGAATGAAGCTAAAAAAAAAAAAAAAAAAAAAAAGTTTGCGTGTGACTTAGTGTTAAGTGATCATGATTAAACTTCAGTACTATTATTACTGCAAGTGTTACATTGGTGGTAGGTGGTGGCGACCATCATCCGCTCACTTGATGTAGTGCTGCCTACTTCTTCCTTAGCCTTTATCATTCTTTTTCTGTGCCTGCCCTCCTCTCTTCCTATTTCTCCCATCTTTCCTGTCACTTCTTATTGCTTTTCTTTCTTTTACAGGTGGCTTTACATTGAGTGACAAGCCAAATGGTTTCCTGTAAGCCAAGAAACCATTTACAGCGCTGGGTGGTAACCATATAACCAAACCATACGTGCTCCCTACGTGTCAACAAGTGGGTTGGTGGAGGGTTAGTGCCCCACCCTGTAAAACAAATACAGTAACTCAAAGTCAAATGGCCACCCCTTGCAGGATTATGGCATCTGGCAATAGACAGATAGATAGATAGTTACATTGCAGTCTATTATAGTGATTACATTTAAGTTTAGTTCTTAATGTCAGTGACATAAATACTGGGTAGTTTAGAATGTTACGTCCACCTCCACCACTGTCTCCAACACAAGCTGCTGACTGATCTGTACTGCCTCTAACGAGAGGTAAATTAGGTGCACTGAAATGTTTCTTTTTTGTCTTTCTTTATTCATTTATACACTGTATATGCTCCTTTACTTTAGTGTGGAAAAGACAAATAATAAGTATTGTTTTTGCAATTTGGGGGGGGTGAAAATCCATCTCCAACACACACTGCCGACGGGTCTGTACTGCCTCTGTGAATGATTCTCGACCAATTAACCACTTCAGTACCGTGACATCTATTTCTACATTTATGCTTCCTCCGGCCGATTTTATGGCACTCAGGACTGGACTCATGTACTGAAGGGGTTAACGAAGGCTGTACCAACACCGTGCACTTCCACGGATCCTCCCTACACTGAATAATTTTTTTTTTTTTTTGTCACCAACTCTGGGCATAGGCTTTACAGCCCGTTATCAAGGCCCAGTAGTCCTCCTACATCCATACACCTCCACATGTCACCACTTCGGCACTAACACCCACCGTCCATATTGAATACATGCTAGGGCTGTCTCATACAGGACTGGTGTATTGGTATTAGCGGGGGTACTTTTACGACATGTCGGCGGGTCGTCTGATAGATCAGTAAAGTCTGCTTTTCAAGAAATTCAAATCCTTAAACTGTTCCCTGCCCCAGTGGGGATTTGAACCTGGGTCCATTAGGACTGCAGGCCAACTCTCTACCGATCCGGCCACCTGGTGGCAGCAAAGCACAAAATGAAAATACACCCGGCACTGAAGGAGTAAAAAGTGTATTAAATGCACTACATTGTTTTGTGTCACAACTTATTTATTTATAGGCTATATGCTCCGTTAATTTAGTGTTGAAAGGACAAGTAATAGGTATTGTCTTGGCAATTTTAGGGGGTGAAAATTTGTGCATGTGGAGAGGACGGAGTGAAAGACTGATGAGGAGAGTGTATGTGAGTGAGGTGGAGGGGGGGAGAGGGAGGGGGAGGCTGAGGATGAGATGGAGGGATGGAGTGGAGAGGTACACGAGAGAGGGGGGTATGAGTTGGAAGCGGGGTAGTGAAATGGCAGGGGACAGAGCAACATGGAGGCGATTTGTTTGTGGCCACCCCGTGCGGGATTGAGGCGTCTGGCAATAGATGGATAGAAAATTTGGTAAGACGGAAAATTCAGTAATTCGAACCAGGGTAAAGCACCATATAGTTCGACTTATAAAGGGTTTACTGTATCAAGGAATAAGCCTATACATGCAAAAACAGATGAAAATGGATGAAAAACGAAGGTAAGAGGCATTACTTACGTGATACTGCGTAACAGGCGAGTGTGCGAAGTGAAGCAGAGTAGCGCGTGTGGCAGCTTGTCACCAGGCAGGCAGTGGGTAAGGCTCGGGGATTTCCTATTCTCTCATTTTCTTTATGACTAACTTTATCATTTACGCATTATTATTATTATTATTATTATTTTTTTTTAGTACAAGAAAGAAGCAGCCAAAGGCCTGGAGCCCGCAAACCATTCCTTCGAAGAAAAAAAAAATTACAAAAGAGGGCCAAATTCAAGATCCATTCATTTCGAGATGCCTGGACACACTGTGTTTGAAAGACTGGAGACCAGATGAAGTAGGAAATACAGACAGAGGGAGACAGTTCCAGAGTTGACCTGTTGCATAAATGAAGGACTGGGAGTAACAGTTAACTCTTGCATTAGAGAGCTGGACAGAAAAGGGATGAGAGTTTGTTGCTAGATGGGTGCTACGCGCCCACTGTAGAGGTGGAGGGATGCAAGAAGAAAGTTCAGAGAAGCAATGATCATTGAAGCAGCAACAGAAAAGAGATAAAGATGCAACAATGCAGCAAAGGGACAGTGGTTGAAGGGAGCCAGTAAGAGAAGGAGAGTTAATGAGACGAAAAGCCTTTGACTCCACCCTATTGATAACAGTAGTATGTGGGTAGCTTCCCCACACATGAGAGTTGTACTCTACACAGGGGGGAATAAAACCATTAACCATGTTCTTTGTCACTTTGTGCACTTTTTGGAGACCAGATGATGTAACACTTTGTTGGGATGTATCACCATGGGAGGTGCTAGGCTGGGGAGACCACGACCTGTCCTGACCTTCCATTGTCTAGGCTAATTCTGAGGCTGAGTGCTAGTGGGTGAGTGGGTAGTTGTTTACAGGCCTAGGTGGGTAGAGGGTGACAGTAGGGGACAGCATTGCCATATCACCCAATTTAACCAATGAATTATAACAAAAAATAGTCGAACGTTATGTAACGTTGCCCGCCTTCTAACGTGCAAACGTTACGTAACATTGCCCACTTTTTAGGGGTTAATGACTGGTTCCACCACAGCTTGAACCCTTGTGTGTGGCAGCACCAAAAAAGGTATGGGATAAGTCCTGATGACATGAAGGCAGTGCTGGTGTTAGACAAAGCACCAGCCCATCCTTCCTCCAACAAACTCTACAACAAGGATGGACAAATAAGGCTTTTTTCCTACCAGCAAACACCAATGCACTTATCCTGCTTATGGACCAGGGAGTTGCAGAGAAAGTAAGGAGGCATCAGAAGCCTCTACCTGCAGTTGTGCCTTGTTACGACTGATACTTGGATGAACCGGGGAGGCTATTTGGACACCAAAATCAAGAAAACCCTGCATAACTAAGGTACACCAAGGATGCTATCTTCAACTGGGCAGATGGGTGGAAAATAATTGTCTCTTGCCACACTGAAGAATGTGGTGCAAACTCCTCTGCACCCCAAAGACTCCAGCATCACTGCAGAATATTGGGGGGTTTGAGCCACTGAGGATGGCAGAAATGCTGGCAGCTGCAGGGCATGGGAACCTTGCTGATGAGGAGCTGCAAGAGTAGCTGGATTAGGATGTTGGTGTGCCTGACTTCCAGACAGAAAAGGAGACTGCTGCATAACTACAACATGACAAGTCACTGGCAAAGGAGAAAGATGAAAAGAAAGTGGAGACACCTGGACCATATCTAGCGGCAGACACTTATGCTGCAGACAGTTTTTACAATCACAGACAAAGTTGGTGGGACAAGTGCTCACCACAATGAGATCATGCAGCTCATTAAGTTGGAGCTAATGCCACTGCAGCAGCCAAGGAAGGTCCAGGCTAAGATCTCCCAGTTTTCAAGCCTGTGGTCTTTCCAGCTGCCAAGAGAATCTGCACAGAGTCAGAGATCTCAGCCAACCTCCCCACAGCCTCAGGATCCAGCAGTAGAACCTCCAGGATTCCGACCCTCATTATGTCAGGACCAAATATACTTGATGTGACACCAGAGCCACCAGAAACCATCTTTGCCAACAGTGTCAACGAATGACAATGAACTCAGTCTACAGCATATGAGGAGAATGGAGTGTGAGCAATTTACATTCATCTATACAGGTACAATGTACAATACATAAGTTTCCAATCCTTTTTACCCCCAACCTGGTCATCTTCCCCTCATGACTGCCAAGTTGCTATGAAAGGCCTGTAATACTATACTAGTCATTAAGATGTGCTATGAAAAGGGTGTGAAATTATGGGCCAAGTTAGTGTAAAATGGGTATAGTTTTCATTTTTAGTACTAGTGTATGCTGTTTTACTAATTTATTTCCCATTATGTGCTTAAAATCCCATTTCAGATGGGAGACCATTGGATTTACCAAATTATCGGCTTTATTGGATCAGGCTTCCCCCCAACTAATCCAGTAGAGAGAGGGTCTACTTTTCACCCTTACAGTTGCAAAAAAATGTCATTATTCATTTACATTACAAACTTCATCTGCAGAAATGAAACCAAACACCAGCCTCAAGAATGTAGCTTCTTGGAAAGAATAAGCATTAAGCCCCTTAAAAGAATGAACAGAAATCAACTGTCTCATGGATAACAGCAATCTCTTATATAACCTTGGGGTCACAAAGAAAAATGACTAACCAGAGAAAGGTGACTGATAAGCAGCTCTTTATTCAATGTTGCACAAAGGATTATCTTTGTTTCAAAATACACTAGACCTTCACTATAACAAACTACTGTAATTCAGGGGAAGCCAGGTTCACTGAATCTGAAAATTTGATAAATTCAAGGGTCTTCTCTCAGGTGGAAATTCAAGCCCATGTTTGAAAATAAATGAGTATACTATCTATCTATCTACTGCCAGACGCCTTAATTCTGTAAGGGCCGGCCACAAACATGTCGCCCTGTTCCCCGCCATTTCATTGCCATGTTCCCAGCTCACACCCCCCTCTCCCATATACCTCTCCACTCCATCCCTCCATCTCATCCTTGGCCTCCCCCCCCCCTCTCACCCCCTCCACCTCACTCACATACACTCTCCTTGTCAGTCTCTCACTCTCCATCTTCTCCACATGGCCAAACCACCACAATGTGTTTGTTCTAACACTTCCTATCACATCCACATTCACACTACAAAGCTCCTTCATTTCCTCATTCGTCAGTCTGTCTTTCCATATGACTCCACATGCTCCTCTCAAATAACTCATTTCCACTGCTCTCACTCGACTTCTGTCCCTCCAACAAGGTCCAAGTTTCACTTCCATACATTAGAGGTGGTATCACAATACAGCGAGTCCTTGATATGCGAAAGGGATAGGGATCGTAATTCGAAATTTTGTATATTGGAACAATTTCTCCCATTGAAATATATATAGAAATGGGGGGATGCGTCCCTGGATCCCCCTTGGACCCTCCACCTAAACTTTACCCCTCCTATTTTGAAGTAAGTAATACCTGTAGAAGCAGAAAAAGTGGTCATTTTCTTGATCACAGTCCCAACTGTGAAAGCTGGAAGGTCTAAAGCACGCCCAATCTCCAAGACTCCCTGCCCCTCCTCATGGCGTCTTATAATTTCCAATTTCCTTTCCAAAGTCAAAGTACGGTGCTGCTGCTTCTTTGCAGCAGGCTCCCCCGATGCTGGAGATGATGAAGGGCACTTGGGAGGCATGTCAAAACAGTACGAAAAGGTGTAGAGCAGTGAAAATATCCTCACGTATAGCGAAGCTGTGAGGAGGGACGTGGACTCAACTGAGAAGCGTGTGAAAAATTGTTTACCAGAGAGGGGTTAGTTCGTTTCCTTGCTGCAAGCAAGCGCGGCGCTGTGCACTGCGCCCATTTTGAAATGAAAACCATACCCATTTTACACTAGCTTGGCCCATAATTTCACCCTTTTGCAGCTCATTTAACATCCTGATCATAGCACATCTTCATGACTAGTAAAGTATTATCATAACCTGTTACAATAATACAATTCAGCAGCCACAATGGTGCGTGGGTAATTTCAAGCCAGGTTGGAGTAAATTGGCTAGGAAACACATGCATTGTACACTGTACCTGTATAGATGGCTGTATACTGCTTAAACTGCCACTCATCTTGATAGCTGTACACCAAGTGAACTGTCACACATCGTCATATGACAGTCCTGAGGTGTTGAGGGTTGAGGTCCTGGGGGTTGTAGTTCCGAATCCTGAGGCTGATGCAAGACACACTGAAGGTCTCTGATTCTGTATAGAGCCTCCTGGCAATAGGAGAGGGCAGAGGCTTGAAAACCTGGCAGATCTTAGGATAGATCTTCCTTGGCTTAACTCCAGCCTGATGAGCCACATGACCTCATAATGTTCAGCATTCCAGGTGCCTCCTCGTCCTCCTCCTCATCATCATCTTCTTCCTCCTTTGCTACTGTCTCATATTCCTGGAGAACTGCCTCAATCTCCTTTGTCTGGTGATTGCAGCCAGGTGCACCAGCATCCTCATTCAGCCACTCTTGCAGCTCCTCCTCAGCAAGGTTCCCCTGCCCTGCAGCTGCCAACAATTTTACCATCCTCGACAGCTCAAACCCCTCAAAATCATGAAGTGGTGCTGGAGTTCTAAAAAGTCTGCACCACTCATTCCTGAGTTTGACAAGTGGCACTTTCTTTCATGCCTCCATCCAGTTGCAGCTGTTCTTTATAGTGTAGTTCTTGAAATTCTGCTGGGTTTTCTTGCCTAAGGTGTCCTCATAGATAGCCTTGTACATTCCATCCTATCACAACAAGGCACTGTTGTACATAGAGGTTTCTGTAGTGCCTCTTGGCACTCTATGACACCCTGGCCCATGGACTGGTCCATGATGGTGGTGTTGGGTGGCAGGAACAAGGCTTTGATTTGTCCATCCTTGCTGCAGTGGATGGAACGGGGCACTGCACAACAGCAGCACTGCCTTCAATTCATCAGGACTGATGTCACCTTTTCTTGGTGCTGCTTCATGGATGAGTTGAAGCTGTGGTGGAACTGGTCATTAATAATATCCTGGGTAAACCAGGCATTATTGTTTCCATGGTACTTCACAGGAAGCTTGGCCATGATGTCTTTGAGTGACTTTGGTCAACTTGCTCTTACATACTATGAGTGGCTGCAGGCAATGAGAGCCATCAGCATTGGCACAGGCCAATATGGAGAGCAACTTCTTCATTGTTCTATGTCCTGGAGTCCTGACTATCTTTGGAAGCCTGGGTGTTTTGAGGAACAGCATGCCCTAAGAGCCCAGTTTAGTCTGCACTGTACTGTAACTCATGCAGACCCTCCTCCTCCATCAGCTTCTGAAAATGCTAAACAAATGGTTCCATAGTATCAACATCAGCACTGAGATCTCATTATGCCCTAATTAATAATGCCATGGCGCCTCCTGAACCTCCACAAACAGCCATCATTAAAATCTTCAATTCCGTGGTGTGCACTAAGCCTTCATGCTGCATGCTGGGTGTCCATGTCACACACAGGGACACCCTCAGTTCGCTCCAGTGTGTATCACCCATCCACAGCCTTGTCCAGCTTCTCGTTCGGCAGCCTCCTGGGCCTGAACACACCCTTCCCCTACCTCCCACTTTCCATTTTCTTCATTGCTTCTTTTGTTTTATCGTTAGCCTTAAGTTAGCCTTAAGTGTGTCATGAAGGGTCACCTTAAGGTCATACCATACTCACATATGACAGTGGTCCAGCTTGTGCCTCTCTTGTTGGCCTCAATCACCTCTGTCTTCTCCACAATGGAAAGATTCCTCCTCTTCGCATTTTCAAAAGGGGAGGTAGTGGGAGATTCCTTACTAGAAACCATTCTTTACAATCACCACTGAAAAGCATTTGGCAATGTCAAGAGACGTGAGATGCACAACGCAGTTGTCTGAAAGCAATGAAAATGTGGCAAGACCAAGGCCGATCACATATGACAGTGTGTTCATAGACTCTGGTCCTGGCCAGGCCAACCAGAAATAGCCCCAATCATCATCTATTCCCACCACCGGATATCCAGCTTAGTAGTGGGAGAAACCACTGCCAACCTTGAAAATAGTGTCCTGAGTCACCCCACGTGTGGGGAGCAATTTAGGGTCACGTAATGTGTCTCACCTATTGACCATTGTTTGGCATAGCTTTTTTTTTTCTTTTTTTTTTTTATGTTTCTGACTCTGGGCATAGGCTTTACAGCCTGCTATCAAGGCCCAGCCGTCCTCCTACATACTACATGTCACCACTTCGGCACTAACACCCACCGTCCATATTGAATACATGCTAGGGTTGTCTCATACAGGACTGGTGTATTGGTATTAGCGGGGTTAATTTTACGACATGTCGGCGGGTCTTCTGGTAGATCAGTAAAGCCTGATTTAATGAAATTCAAATCCTTAAACTGTTCCCTGCCCCAGCGAGGATTCGAACCTGGGTCCCTCGGGACTGCAAGCCAACTCTCTACCAATCGAGCTACCGCCTCCCCATAAAAGCTGGTTACCATCTTCTCACAAACTTCAGTAACAAGGGCGGCACCTGTTGTTTTATCAAATCTCAATATGCAGTTGATACTATCTTAAATTTCACTTCATCCAATTTTGATTACTCATTGTACAAATTAAATTATCTAAATATTATCAAACAAATCTGTGTAGTCTATCGCTCCCCCAATGGCTCTTCAGAACCCAGTGTATTTGACTCAATATCCACACAGTTGAGCAATCTCAACCTTGCGCTTAGTACGGAAATTACCATTTTAGGTAATTTTAACGTACATAATGTTGAATGGCTATTGCATTCTGCCAGGACTGACGATGCTGGTCTAGAGCACGAGCTGTCGCAGAATCGTTTAATTTTACGCAGCTGGTAAAGCAACCAACCAGAAAACCAGATAATCCTGACCATAATGCCCATCTCTTGGATCTATTCCTGACAAATAATCCAGGCCAATACAGGATAGAGGTACTGTCACCACTTGGATCCTCTGACCACAATCTCATTAAAGCCTCATTAGTTAGCCCCCACAAACCTCCCCATTCTGAACCTGTCAGAGTGAACCATTGGAACTTTGATAGGGCAAACTGGGATGGATTTAAAAATTATCATGCTGACATTCTGTGACAATCTTTCTTCTCCAGTGATGCCAATTCTACCCAGTCCCATATTAGTGATTTAATACTATAGTGGTACAAACTTAAAGTGGCGCATCGGGTGAGGCCGGACTCTGTGTACAGTGTTGCCACGTTTTCCATACCCTCTCTCTCCTGTGGGATGTGGGTCTCCAATTTTGTTTCTTTTATGAGTGACTTATAAACTTGTGCTTTCATTTCTTTCTTTTGTTTTTATTAAATCTAATTAAATTTTTAAAAAATACTATTTTTTACATATGGTGCCAGATGACCTCGCTGTTGCGGCGCCATGATTTTTTTCCTTTCATTCAATCATTCTCTCCCTTCCTCCTTCCCTTCCTTCCTCCATCTCTCCCTCAGCCTGACAATGCATTCAACATTGCTCCTGGCCTGACTTTTTTTTTTTTTTCCCTCTCTCTCTCTCTCTCCTGGGGGATGCGTCTCCCTGGGGAGACGTACATCCCCCAGGCTCCTGGACTGCCTGCTCTCTCTCTCTCTCTCTCTCTCTCATCTGTGGTATTTTAAGAAACATTTTGGGCTATTTTCTTTTACATTGTATTGTACATATTGTAAATTTGCGCTCTCTCTCTCTCTCTCTCTCTC
>JAGKTI010031773.1:0-12053 GCA_018397915.1 Birgus latro
AAGTACTCTCACGTAGACCTCCGTAGCAGGCACACTGTAAGGAAGTGAGGTGATCCTAAAGATGTCAAATACATCAGAAGGGTCATCCAACACCGGTATTAATAAGTAAAAGCACACAGCTGACATGTAACCTCGAGGTACAACTTTGATGATGTCACGATACAGTGCTAGATATTCTGGCCTCGCTGGGAAAAGTAGACCCGGCTCCTTGAGTGATATATTCCCCAATAATTCCAACAAGATTTCGTTAGGGACAATATCTAAACTCAGCCTAGCCTGGAGCATTTCTTGTATGCCCAACTTAATTCTAAAATGATCAGCTATGATGTCAGACAGGGCGAGTTGAAGGTTAAACAAAGCCTCATACATCCTTACTTCATTTTCCAACTCTAAGGTCTTCAGTGAATACAATCGTATGATACTGTAAGAAATATTTGCAGCCTTCTGTATCTTCAACAGTGCTGCCTGCATATGTGACTCATTCCTTATTGTACTATTCAGTACCTTGGAATAAACATTTAATATTGACCTCTCCTTCTCTGACATCGTCTCAAGGCTCCCTAATCTAGCATGAATGTCATCAACCTGTTATTGAGTAGCTGTTCCAAACAAAACATTGGCAAACTGCCCCAATATGTCGATCGCACCCCTCTTGGAGTGACGACTCCATGGATGATTTGACATGAGATAGTCTATGTAACTGCTCAAATCCTGACAGCGAGCATCAAATTTAATTTGAAATGCATGCACAGTGTTCCGTAATGAAGCAACTAGAGCGCTGCCATTATCCATGTGGCTTACATTCCACAATATGGCATCACTCAAGTTGCAAGCAACAAGTAAAGGTTGGAACAACTCTTCCTTATTAAGTACAAATGGAACTACATAGTTATTGCCTGTGATCATCAAATGACCCACAGGTGAAAACACCAATCCCAAATTGGCAGGTGTCTCCTCTCGTGGTCTTATCGATTCCAATTGGGATGGACTCACCCAAACCCAAGCAATCATCTGCAAGAGATTCGTAAAACTATAACCACAAGTTCACCTGACTATCATTTATTCATTTAGTAAAAACTACATGTCTCCTGTGTCGTCCTCAGTCACTTCAGTCTGTGTTTCAGTCACATCAGGTGCCTCTGCTTGTGCAGTCTGATATTCAATAGGTTTATCCATACACAACGGGTAGTCTGGGACACTAGAATGTGACTGCAAACTGTATCTGCAATGTGGTGGAGTGTGAGGTGTGGTGTGGTGTGGAGGTGAGGGAAGCTGGCCTTGACACTCGGCGGTGGGTTGGCGCGAACTCACACTCGCCGAGTTGCCAGTTACACCATTACCTGTAGCCTGACTTACTTGTGGAGGAGGCAAACTAAAGTCAATTACAGGCCCTGGGATACACTCTTCCTCATTTATTTCCTCACCATTTTCCCCTTCATCCCTAGTCTCTCCATCTTCATGAATAGGATAAGCCATTCTTGCATTACGATTTTGCTTCCTCGTAATACACTCCTCCTTGACCACCTTCACCCTGTCAGTGTGTAAAGGTTGCTTTCCCCCCTTGCATAGGACGAACCTTGATAACAACATCATTTACCCGATCAATTACACGATAGGGTCCTGAAAACAAAGGTTGCAATTTCCTTGCCACCCTCCTGGCAGGAACAGTCTTCACATAAACATGGTCCCCTACCATAAGTGGTTTCATTATACATTGCTTCGCCCTTCTGTTCTCGTTCTCTGTGCTCGCATGATCGAGAAAGTCCTGGCATCTTTCGAAAACCTTTGTTGCCATGGCTGCAAATAAATTAGGTATATCCTCAAGGTTGTACTTCAAAGATGGGTCCTGCACTACATGATAAGGCATCTGTGGGTCCCTGAGAAACAGCAAGAAGTAAGGAGAATCACGGATAGTCCTATTATATCCAGAGTTATAAGCCATCATAGCAACTGGTACCATTCTATGCCAGTGATTAGCGTTCTGGTCCACCATGGTTCGTATTATTTGAATGATGGTGCCATTTGCCCTCTCCACCAATCCATTAGAGGATGGGTGATAAGGAGTAATGTTCACATGTTTCATATGCAACAAACGTGCCAATTCCTGAAACACCTTGTTAACAAATTCAGTTCCCCGATCAGTGACTAATTGTTGTGGAGTTCCGTAAACACAAGTGACTCGCTCCACAAACACCCTAGCCACCTCTTCGGCAGACTTAGACTTTAATGGTTCCGCGATGAGAAATCGAGTCATCGCATCAATGAAAGTTAAGACATGATAATGCCCTTCCTCTGATCTATTTAGTGGACCAATCAAATCCATATGGCACCTGACCCATGGGGCAGTGACATTGGGGAAACGGAGAAGCGGGCTTGAGGCGTCCCACGAACGCTTCAAACGTATACACTGGGTACACTGTTTGCAAAATTCCACGACATCTCTCTCCATCTGAGGCCAGTATGCAAACCGTCTCGTGCGAGTTAAAGTAATCTTGGTTCCACCATGACCAGATAACGGTAAGCAATGAGCAAGTCTAAGTGCAGAATGAATGCTATCTTCTGGGACTACAATTTGGAATACTTCCCCTATGCCAAATGACCGACTCTCCTTCTTATAGAGCAAACCGTCTGGCAACAAATGAAAGCAGTCTAACTTTGCTGGCAATTTTGGTACCTCCATTGTCTCATTCCACAAATAACTCTTTAATCTACCCCAAACTGGGTGTGCATCCTGTTGTCGCCTTATCTCAGTGACAGCCCAATCTATTGTGTCTATTTCCACAGCACCTGAACTCACAAGTAGTGCAACTTCATCTTCATCACTAGACTGAGTCGTTCTCAAACGGGATAGAGCATCCGCTACGATATTCTGTTGCCCTGGTAAATATTCAGCCTTGATGTCATATTCGGCTACTTGGATTTGCCATCTTGCAATCCTCCCTGAAGCCGCATTTACATTAAACAACCAAGTAAGAGGTTGATGATCGGTTTGAATCAATATCTCATAACCCAAGATAAGCAGTCTGTTCACCTTCAACCCATAAACAATGCTCAGCGCTTCCTGCTCTATCGTAGCATAGTTCAACTCTGCCTTGTTTAGAGCACGGCTGAAAAAAGTTAATGGCCGAAGAAACCCTTGATCATCTTTCTGTTGCAAAACTCCGCCAATCGCCATACCGCTGGCGTCCGTAGTCAACACAAAAGGTCTATCAAAGTGAGGAAAAGCTAGCAATACATCTTCCGCTAACTTTCGTTTAAGCTCACAAAACGCGCGGTGTGCCTCCACACTCCACTCCACGCGCTGTCTCGTGTTTTTCACGTCCCTTTTTCCACGAGTAAGTTTCGTGAGTGGTGCCGCTATTTGGGAGAAATTTTCCACAAACCGGCGATAATAATTCACTAACCCCAAGAAACTCTGGAGTTCTTTCAAAGTACTAGGAACCGCAGTATCTTGGATTGCACAGATTTTCTCTGGCTGAGGGCGTAATCCCTCAGTGGTGATGACATGACCTAAAAAGGATACTTCCTGTTTAAAGAAACTACACTTTGGCAATTTAATAGTTAGCTTTGCCCCTTCAAGACGTCCCAAGACCTCATCTAGGTTATGTACATGAGCATCAAACGTCTTCCCATAAATGATAATGTCATCCAAAAAAGTATGGGTTATCTTTCCCGTGAGACCAATCATGACATCATTAATTATATGCTGGAAAGAAGCCGGCGCATCTTTTAATCCAAAAGGAAGGTTACAATATTCCCGGTGCCCTTTAGGTGAGGAAAAAGCCATGAGAGGCTTAGACTCCTCATCCAAAGATATCTGGTGGTAACCCTGCTTCAAGTCTAAATTACTGAAGTACTTATTCTCACCTAATTGTGAAAGAATATGCTCAATATTGGGCAAAGGGTAAGGATCTGTAACTATCTGCTTATTTAAATGTCTAAAATCTAAGCAGATCTGCAAACCACCATCCTTCTTAACTACTGGAACTAGTGGTGAAGAATAAGGTGAACGAGAAGGCCTGATAATCCCCTGTCTACGTAAATCCTCAAGTTGCTTGCGTACTTGATCATGCCACTTCGTTGGTATACGGTATGGCCTACGGTTCACTACCGGTCCATCCGCACATATGTGATGATAGAAGTAGGGTGAGGTAGTAAGTGGGTCCTCGGGCAACACAAGCACATTTGGGTGTTTCCTTATTAGCCTTTTTAGTGCTTCGTTTTCTCAGCTAGAAGGAATGGTTATCTGATCTAACTCGGTGTACAGTTTCCTGAGTCTATCCTCACTCATTACACTTGTGATCTGATCTCCCTCTGGACTCACTTGCTCCTCTCCCCACCTGACTTCTTCATAAGGGGATACAGTACCTACCCTAAATTCTCCATCTATAAATATCCTGTCAGGGGTTAAATTCGCATACGCGACAGTGAAACATGTTCCTTCCCCTGTTGCCCCATTATCCACTGGACTTACAATGCCTGGCCACAACACTGCTGCAATCGAACCACCAGTGTTTGGCATAAACATTCCTACCTCCCACCCACTTAACGCTGTCTTTAACGTTATTGCCCCGTATGTGTAAGGTTCCAGAATGTCTGTCTCATTCGTGACACACTGACTTGTCACAAAAACCTCTTCCTCCTTTTCCTCGGATGAAGGAACTGTTTTGGTTATGACAAAAGAAGGATTGAACTCTACACGAGAAACACTCCCTCCCTCGGTCACCAAATCCAGTTCCTCTTCCCCGACTTTTATACATAGCGGGTTTGCAGTGATACTTAGGCTTTGTGCGAATATGAAATCAACTCCCAAAATTATGGAAACGGCTGAGGGTAGATCCCTCACTACCACAAATTCCTGATCATATTTTCTATCACCTAATTCTACCTGGAAATTCACCAATCCCAATATGTCCATTGCATCACTGCTAGGGGACACCAAACCACCGCCTCGATAAGGTTGGAGATTAGTATCAGGCCCTGACGCAATTTCATAGGTCTGTTGGCTAATCAAAGATTTACAAGCTCCTGTATCCAGAAGTATCTCACAATGTAAATTCCCACACATACCTTTTACCACTGCCAACTTCGCTACTTCATCACTCGTTGTGACAATTACTAAGTTCCCCAACCCTATTCGTCCGGCTTTTTTTTTCTTCCTCAGGTGACAGTCTTTTTCCAATTACACTGATCTGTACTATGTGTAGTACTCTGACATTCCCTACATCTGGCTACTGGCTGTCCAGGATTATCTACACGGACTGCACAGTGCTCAGCTCAATGTCCTGTCATGGAGCAACGAAAAGATTTGATCTTTTTCCTCTGCTCCTGTGACAAATGATCATATTTCCCCCATTGGAGGGGCCTGTCCGCACGACACTGACACCGTTTGGTGAAGTGCCCTGGCTTCCCACACCTACGGCAATCATTATTGTCACGGGAACTGGCACCGCATGAACCTTGATGCATTTCTGTGCCACCACTCGCACTCGTGCGATTCCTCGCCCCAGTGTTCGGCTGAACCTTCGGCCTCGGCGACACACTCACACTGCCTGCACTCGGGTTCACACTAGCAATCGTTCCCTGTCTCTTTTCTTTCAATACATTTTCTTCTGACAGAGGCAAATTTGTCTTCTCTGCCCACTTGACTCCTTCCTTCGCTATCTCTACTGGGTTACTGTACCTGCTCTGGGGAATATGTGCAACATATTGTTTAGGAAACATGTCCAAAAAATTATTAACAATGATAGGATCCACTGATTCCCGGAAAGTTGCACGCACTCTAACAATCCTATCCCCCAGACTCTGTAACCTGTAGAAGTAGTGAAGTGGGGTTTCCCTGGGGTTCCGCTTTGCCGTAAGTAACTCCCGGTGTAACGTCTCGAAACTTTCTTCGGTGTAGTACCGTTGCCGCACATCATCTTTGAACCTATCCCAGTCCCCACGAGATTCCCGGATTAAAATCTCCATAATCTTTTGCGCAGGACCAAGTGAAAATGTCCTAGCCACCTCCATTCTCCCTTTCGTAGTCCACTTCGTATCATCATTGGTCCTCATCTCTATGTCATTTAACCAGATCATAACATCTGGCTCCAATCGTTTTCCTGGATATTCCATTGAGGAGCGAAATTTTGAACTACAAAAATATTTCATAGCCCCCAATTGTTGTATGGGGTTCTTACTATTATCTCATATGGCCTGTGACAACTGCTGCGATAACTGTGCAATATCTCCCCCAGTACTACCCATAGTGGTTCCAACACCACTACTCGAAGGGTTAGGATCAGTAGGTGTTGTACTCATTGTGTCAGAGTCTTCTGTGTCAGAATCGTCAGAAATAGAGTCAAAATCAGCAGAAACAGAGTCTGAATCATCTGAATAACTAATTCCTCAACTGGGTTTGGATCGCCCTTCCAATCAAAATCACTCATTTGCAGAACAAATTAAAAAAGAAAAAATATTCACTATTTCTTCCTTCCAGTTCCTTTAAGTTATTCAGAGTTGGGAATAACCATTAAAATAACTATATCCCCGCCGCTGCTACCAGATGTCGCGCCCTCCCTTGATACAGAAATGATATTTATCTCGGGAATATTATCCTACCGTATTTAATACTTTGGTAGCGTGAATCATGAGACACTGGCAATGCGCGACTTCGGTCCTCACTATACACTTATGCTCAGAACTGGGAACTGGAAGAAGTGAAAAAATGATATGGCTTTTCTAGGCTTTAATTATAAAAGAGTATTCACAAGATATTTACATACATAAAAGTCATGAGGTATTTTCCCACCTCATTTCACTTCATATAAAGTTCCGTGCTAGAAACCGCACTAAAACATCTACACTCAGTTCACTTTATTACTAACACTATATTAATTAGTTAAAGTTCTCATAAAAGTTCTGTGCTTTAAAATCAACCTTATATATTTAATCCTATAATAATCACTAGTGCTGTTATAAGTAAAGCACTCCCCTTTATTTACTTATATATATTAAGTTACACTGTTACATTAGTACAAGATAAACACATTTAAACATTAAAAATCTTCTCTCCTTCCGTTTCTAACTAGGAGTCTTTTTTACCAGTCCCAGACGACAGACAAAATAATAGCACTGTTCACAAGTTGTACCCGCGATTACAATAAGCTTGTACTTTTAACTCACTGTTAACAGAAGTGCTTTCTTGTCGCCCCTGGAACTCTACTCCCTTTCGGCTACACAGTGACGTCCCTCGCGACGTCTCCGCCCCCCAGGCTACGTCAGGCTGCATCAGACTGCGTCCTCCCGTCACGGCGTCACCCAGAGCTCTAAGTAGCTCCAAGTTTCAACTGAGCTCCGTAACCTATCCTGGCCTCAAGGGTTGCCGATGTTCACCAGCAGGTCACATGGTTGCGAGGTGGGTGATGGCCTCACCCACTCATCCACCACCCTCATCCACACGTCACCCGCGTGTCATCCACCGTAGAGGCCCGAGCAAAACGCTGCGTCAGTCAACATGTGTTCCCTGGCCGCAAAAGCGAAGTCAGCGCCGTCTGCACAAACATCTAACCAATTAACACCACCACTCCTCTGACTCTCTCTCTCTCTCCTGCTTTCAGCTTGCTTTTACTTCATCTCTCAACCTTCATTCCTTACTCCACCTCCCTATACCTATTGTCCGCACTGTACATTGAGCTGACATCCAATTCCCTACTCTCTCTCTTCTGTCCGTGTTTCACCCTAAACTCACATCCAGCAGGTGTACTCATCTCCACACCTGTTACAGCTGTGTGTCTGCTTACATCTGCCTGAGGGGAGGCTTGTTAGCTTCCCGACAGTTGAATCTCATTAGATTTTCAACCCGAGGCATCCCGATGACATATGGGTATGTCGCAACATTTTGTTACAGTGACACTCGATGACATACTATACGTTATGCAATTGCAAGGTCAGTCATTTGCACATTTTTCGAGTTTTACGGTTGTTTTTTGGTAGGCATATGTGGGAGACCTTCCTGTACCTGCTGTCAAGCAGGGATACTGCCTGGCCCTACCTGCCCCCCCCCCCCCCTCCCCCCACACTCGGCAATTCACATGTTAGCAGAGACCTGACCAGTAAAGACATGTCACGCCACGGTCTCTCCAATGACGAAATTCACGGTGAAAGTGATTCCTGAGGTGGAGAACAAATAAATAAAGAAGCTTGAGGAAGAAACAAACAGAAGTGATGATGTGGTAATATCGTAAAGGTGCTATATGTTGAAGTGTTTGGTGAGTGAACAATGCTTATATCGCCAATAGAATTGTGTGAAAACCAATATAGTCTTGTACTACACATAAATTCGTACCAAATAAATAAATAAATACATAATTTAAAGTGGCTTGAATTAGTTAACCCTCCCATAGTTCGTTTTCTTTGAAGCTAGGTACCCTGAGAAAGAACGAAAAGGTGAGGCTGACTGTCACCTGTAGCAACATTTATAAGCTCAGGAGGGCGATTTCTCTATGAATTTTCGATGTTTCTCACCAAAAGCGGAGGTTTGAGCAAAAAAAAAAAAAATCCGAAATTGGTTGGGACTGGGGGGGGGGGGTCTGAGGTGGAAAATCGGTCGGGATGTAACGAGTTAAACCTTTGTTTGATCTAGAGTCGATGCGTTCAGTTGTTAGATTGATAAAGATGGAGATGAGTAGCGGGGTGACTGTAAATTAGAAGAGAGGGAAGGGGGTGGGAATTAAATGCAAGGACAAGTAAAGAAAAGCATTCGGGAGCCAAATGCTAATTGCCCTCCAGAGTATGCTGTTGGCCAAGTCCAATATTTAAGCCATATCTTGATACTTAAAGGTTTCATATTGATAGCTCGGGCCGTTCATGAGATATAATGGTGCTAAAGGCGGGTGGTAAAATCTAGTTCACCTTTGGCAGTCATTATTGTGACCTTCACCGTGAATGTCCACTTTCAAACTCGTCCAAGATTTTGGCCATCTCTTGATACCCAGAAGGTTTCTTGTTGATAGCTCAAGCCGTTCATGAGATATAATGGTGCTAAAGGCGGGCGATAAAAACTAGTTGATACTAGCAATCTTGGTGACCTTGACCTTGACTCCGAGTGCCCAATTTCGAACTCGGACAAGATTTTGACACCCTGAAGGTTTCGTGTTGATAGTTCAAGCTTTTCATGAGATATAATGGGAACACACACACACACACACGAGTGGAACACGGGACAGATCAGACGTGCGTCACTGTGCTCTGCTCAGTTGCATCAAATACCTAAGTGTATCCAAAAATGAGTCAAGCTTGATACAAAGCTAAATTATAGATGACAGTATATCAAGTAAAAGTGAAAAAGTGCAGTCCAAAGAAAGTGTATCAAATAATCAGAGCCCTAAGGAATTTGCAGCGTTAGCAAGCAGACAGACAGGAGCCGTGTCGGGTATCACAACAGACAAGCGCCGGGTAAATTCCAACACTAACATAACGGAGATGGTAAACTGTAAGTAGAATGTATATTTCTATAAGATGGTGTGCTTTCAAGAAGTGCATCTAGGTAAGAGGAAGGGAAACAGTAAAAAACAAAATGATGACTACACAGACCTCGTGGAACTGGTTACATTTAATAAATAGGCAGTGAAGTGAATAAACTGGAGGAAAATTTCAAACTGGAAATGGATGAAATAAGGAAGGAACTGTACCAGCAAAAGGAAAAAATTAAGAAACTGGTAAAGGAATCAAACAGAAAAGATGCAACAATAGGTGAGCTACAAACTGAGGCAGTCATTCTGAGGAAGAAAATGAACGAAGTGGGAAATACAGTAGTCGCCCATGAAAGAGTTTTGAAGAAGTACATAATGATAAAGACGTAATAGACAAGCATGTAATCTGATAGAGCAAAGCAGAGACATTGATGAGAAGGTAACTTGGGAAAATGCAATGATGAGAATGAACATAGAGATGTACAAAATACATGGGCAGAAGTAGCCAAAACAAGTCAAGATCTAAAAAACAAGGCTGAAGCAAAGGACATGACAAGAGATATGAAAGACATAAGGAAGAACCCAAGGCTGATAAAAGAAATAGCTGGCATTAACACTTGTAAAAATGAAGAAGAAACAAGGAATAGAATCACCAGAGATAACAAGGAAATGGTAAATATAATGAACATATTGAAAGTAGTAACAGAGTAAATCTGTGAGAAAGATGTAGAGGAATTTAAAAGATTAGGGAAATATGAGAGAAACAAGTCAAGGCCCCTGAAAGTAACCTTCCAAAGTGTGAACACTGTAGAAGAGGTATTAAAAAATGCTAACAATCTTAAGGAATCAGAGGAGTACAAAGAAGTGTGGATAAAAAGGTGTCTAACTCAAGAGGAATGGGGATTACTAAAGAAAAAGAGAGAAGAAGAAAAAAGAATGAATGATGCAAGATCAGATGAAGAGAAAAGTAAACTATTTTTACAATGTAGTAGGACTGCAAGTAAAAAAAATGGCACATAAACAACAGTGACTAAATAAAAGCAATATAGTAGACTCAGCTAATGTCAAATATGTGAACAGTATGGCTAAGTTGATGTACTCAAATGTAGATGGAATGGTATCTAAACTGTGCCCTGATGAAGACACCCACACCCACCAAGGAGATGATGACGGGGAGGTGACGACCGCCCTATAAGGGAACACCGGACAGGTGACTCTACCGTCCGGGCCACACCGGCCCACCTCACCTTCTCCCATATGTCCCTCCTCCCCGCAACCGAGCAAACAGCAGGTTAGCAGTCCGGGGACATTACTCTCCAGCCGCAGTGGCCATCGCCAGAGTCGGGGTGGGACAGTCCCACATAGGCCCTTGGCAGATCCTGTTGGAACTGCTAAAAGAGGGAGAATGACCGCCGGTCTTCTCAGTCCTATGTCACCCCAGGGAGCAGCGGCACAGCAACATCCGCCAGATGTGCTATAGGGGGAACAACCGCCGGTCCTCGGTTCTCCCTCTTCTGCCACCTGCCTTTGGGAGCAAAAGCACGGTTACGTCCGCCGGACCTGCCATAGTGGAGGCACTCACCTGGTACTCCGAGGCTGCGACTATCCCCCGGCAGCAGGAGCATGGTAGCCTCCACCAGATCTCTCCCTCCTGCCAGCCCTGGGATGAGTGGTGCCCCGGTAATGTCCGCCGGACTTGCCGGGCGGGAGGAGCATCCCCGGATCTCCTTCCTCCACTCCGGGAGCCTAGGCAATGTCCGCTGGACTTGCCAGGCTGGAGGAGCTCCGTCAGGATCTCCTCCTGCCTCTCCAGCATGGAGTTGCAGCAGCGTCCGTCTCCAGCATGGAGTTGCAGCAGCGTTCGTCGGACCTGCCAAGCGGAGGGAGCAACGGCCGGTTCTCCCTCCTTCACTAGGCCAGAGGCTCCTGTAGAGGAGCAGGTCTCTGGCTCAGCCCAACCCTCCTGTAGCCGAATGAGACGCCCTTCTGCCTCCCCTCACACCACCTGAAGGTGGACATTTCTCCCCAACAGGTATGTCGTGGAAGAGTGTGTGTGGAGTGGACCTGTGCTAAGTCTGTTCTTCGCTCTGCTAAAAATAATTTCATCTGTACTAAATGTTCCCAACTCTCCAACTCAAATTCTTCATGCTCCTTCTGGCACCTTGCCAAAAACCTTTCTAACAACTTTACCTCATCATCCTTCCCTCCTCTTTTCTACTCTGAAGGCTCTGTAGCTATTTCTTCTACTGATAAAGCCGATCTCTTCTCTCAGACTTTCTCCTCCAATTCGACCTTAGACAATTCCGGTGCTATTCCTCCATCATTTCCCCCCCTCTGACTTCCTCATGGCTAACATTGAAATTTCTTCAGCTGATGTATTTTCAGCCATTACTGGCCTCAGTACTAACAAGGAATATGGGCCTGATGGAGTCCCTCCTGTTGTCCTCAAAAACTGTGCTTCTGTGCTTACACCCTGCCTAGGTAAACTCTTTCGCCTTTGTCTATCAACTTGTACCTTTCCTTCTTGCTGGAAGTTTGCTCTCATTCAGCCAGTCCCAAAGAAGGGTTGGGAATGGTCACCCTTCTTTGGGACTGGCT
>JAGKTI010031776.1:0-10175 GCA_018397915.1 Birgus latro
TGTGTGTGTGTGTGTGTGTGTGTGTGTGTGTGTGTGGACTTATACCCGACCTTGAATGTGCGTGGATGGGTGGTGTGTAGTGGGAGGACTGGGATGGGTGGGCAGGGTGGGGTAGACAGGTGGGGTAGATGGCGCAGGAGCTGGCGGGGTAGGTGGGTGTGGTGGGCAGTGTGGATAGAGTGGATGAAGTGGGTGGAGATGGAGTGGGTGAGTGAATGGCGGGAGTTGGTGGGGGTGGGTATGTGTGTGGGAGAAGTGGGTGGAGTGAGTGAAATGGGTGGGTGGGTAAAGTGAGTAATGGGAATTGGTGGGGATAAGTGAATGTGGTGAACGAACTGGGTTGTGTGGGCGAAGTGGGTGGGGTGGGTGAGAAGGTAGGCAGGATGGAGTAGGTGTGTGGACGGGCAGGGCAGGGTGCGTGGTGAGGATGAGCACATAGATAGGATGGGTGGACTGTATGGGTCGGTGGGTAGAATCAATGGGTAAGTAGATGACCTTTTTGAGTGGGTGGGAAGACAAGACAGGCCGCAGGCTTACCACACTGGGGTAATGGGCAGGTATATGGGTGGGTTGGTGGATGGATGGGTTTCTTCATAGGGGTAAATAAGTTCACTGGGAAATGGGATAAATAGGTCTCCTGGTTGAAATAGGTTCGTGTGGGAAAAGAGGTCCACGGGGGATACGTCCTTGGTGGAAATGGACTCAAATGGGAAAACGTAAGCCCATGGGGTAAAAAAGGTCCATGAAGGAAATAGGTCCATGCGAGATACCAGGACCATATAACGATTTGGTTTGTCCCCATGGAGAGAAAATGGGTCCCTGGGATAAAATGAGTACATGGAGAAAATGGGTTTGTGAGAGAAAAATAGATCCATGGTTGAAAGTAGGCCCATCAGGGAAACTGAAATAGGTTCATGGTGAAAATACATTTATGGGGAAAATAGGTATATGGGGTAGGACAGGTTCATTAGGAGAAATGAGTCCTGGGAGAAAGCAGATACATAGTAAATGTTGGCCTATGGGAAAATAGGTTCATGAGGGAATATAGGTCCAAGGGTGATATGGATCCATGCAGCAAATGGGTCCATGAGGGGAAATGGGTGCAAGGGTGAGAGGTTTATGGAGGGAACTGGCCAATGGGATGAATGTAGGTCCATGAGGGAAAGTATGTGGGTGGGACGATGACCCATTGCAGGTGTTGCCGAAGACGGGCTTATGTAGTAGTTATTTTCATCCCAATACTTTCCTGACATTCATATCCTTCACCATGGATTATAGCCACAAGTTGGCATTGAATGTCACTCGGCGTGAGTAATTTTTTACACCCTGCCGTATCTCTTTTTAGTATCAGGTCATTTCAAACATGAAAAGCAAAATTGAAAACAAAGCTAGTTGAGCGAGAAAGACTCCTCCGACTTCCCACAAGAACAATACTTTCCGTTTTCATTGGGTGCATAGCAACACATAATTGATCAATTTGTTGCTGACATTCACTCATAATCTCAGGTGTATTTTATAATTTAAACTAAGAGAGCGGTAGTTTGGTAATGCTCTCGTTTAAAAAAAAAAAAATCAGCAGCATGAAATGATGATAAAACGGGTCTGATATTTGACCTTTTCGCTGACTACACTTAATAATGTGGGGTGCAGGCTTATTAAAGCGAACGGTTCAAAGATGGAACACTGATAGAGTACAGCTCCGGCGCCCAACGATTGCGTTAAGGGTCAAACATTAGATTTTGCCCACTGAGCAAAACGTCCGACGGGTTTTTCTCAAAATCAAATACGAGTATTTCACCCAAGTTTGAACCTCAGCATTTCTACCAAGTTACGTCCAAAATTGATGAAAATTTTTTGAGTTGATTTTGCCTTGTGACGTTGGCCTTGAACCTATACTTTAACATCGACTTTCTCCATCCGTTCCTAACCTTTAATCCTTCCACCAATTTTGGTCGAAATCGAACAAAAGCCGTTTGAGTTATTGATTCAGATTCAGACCTTGTCCTGTGCCCTTCGCCATTCACTGTTCATAATTTCGAATCATTCTATCTTTGCTTTACCCTCAACCAATCTACCAGATTTGGCTTACATAAGATTTAAAATGTTTATATTGATTTTACCATGTGACCTTGACCTTTGATATATTGCTCTCAAAAAAAGTAGGTGAACCCTGGATGAGACCCTCAGCGCTTCCACTGTTTAATTAAAATAGCATCAGAACTGAGTTAAACTGTTCACAAATGAATACAATGACACTTACAAACACACACACACACACACACACACACACACACACACACACACACACGCACTCACACACAGCAAAACAAATGTCCGTCAAAAATTAGGGCTTTGCTTACACTTTCTGTCACTCAGTTTTAGTAATATGGCTGTCAAAATCTCTCTCTCTCTCTCTCTCTCTCTCTCTCTCTCTCTCTCTCTCTCTTTTATCATCATGCACAAAAACTCGACTGTCACACCAAAATGGATCACAACAGACTAATCAACTACCCCCAAGCACCAAAAGAGTTATCAATCTGCTTCATACCATTCAACATTCGTATGTGTCAGTCACAAACAATATACACTGTACATACCACTTTCAGTAACACTTCCTCACGTCACATGCATAACATTACACGATCACGTAATCACATTCAGTCAGTCATACCACACAGCATACCAGTTCACATCATGACATGCCCACTGTATATGAACTAAACTCACAACGTCTACATCACATATTATCTGCATTGCATCACACATCACAGACCAGACTTCATGACAACATATTTCTAGACATCACACTGTTCCACACAACGATTCATGACACTATTGCACCACACAAGATTTTTTTACATCACACTGCGCCACACTATAGTTTAGGACATCAGAGTGAACCACGCTACGTTGGACCACACCACACGTTAGGACATCACACTAAATCAGGCCACACTGTACCACACCATACCACCCTTTATGACATCAAATGGCGTCACACCACAGTGCACCACACCATATTTTATGATACCATATTACATCACACGTTACTTCATGAGATCACGCTTCGTGATACGATACTAAATGACACAACACTGCATCACACAACACATTCTTAAGAGAACACTATCCCACAGTTTATGACATTACACTACACCACACTACAGCATATTTTATGAGACATCAATGTGCAACATTACAGCAACACCACATTTTGTGACAGACTAAGTGATCCTACATTTTCTGATGCCGTTCTGAACCACACCACATTTTATGCTTTCATATCAAAAAGCCCCGCACCGCACCAGACCGCACCACACGACACCGTTCAACAGGACACCACACTGCACCACACCACACTGCACCACACCACGCTGCACCACACCACACTGCACCACACCATACCACACCATACTGCACCACACCATACTGCACCTCACCACAATGCTCCACACCCTACTGCACCACACCAGACTGCACCAAACACTCTGCATCACACCACACTGAACGAGACAGCAACAACAATATTCGTGGCAATATACTAAGCCACACTAAACAGGCACCACTCTACACCATGATATATACCACACCACACTGTACCACACCAGACTCTGCCATAATTCATGGCAACATAGGCTACTTCGCTACACTATACTCAGACTACACTACACCAAATCACACAGCTCCACACTGGACTATAATGGAATTAACGACAACATCCTACGCCCCACCAAACACACCACACTACACTACACAGCAATATTCCTTAACACACTGAATCATTCCACACTTCATGGCATCACAACACACTGCAATAAGCCTCATAAAAGTCAATGATACCACTACCACTAACAATCGTCCAACACTTTATGACGTCACACTGCACCACACCACACTGTACTACACCACGTCAGTTACACCAAATCACACAACATTGAACAACATCACACATCAGACCATACCACGCCATACTACACCACACCACACCACACTACATCACATCACACTACACCCCACTCCACCACACTACACCACGTTGCACCACACTACACTACACTAGTTATATTGCGCCACATCACACTGACCCACGTCAAGTTACATAACACTGTATCTTACCACGTAAGTTTAATACTCAGTTCAGCACCCCAGTACACGACAATACACCACGCCACATCACACAGTTCCACATCACACTGTACTGCACCGAATAAGCTTATAACATCACTCTACTCCTCACCTCATCACACTAGCTACAATACATTACACCACACTACTGCACAGCACAAACTACACCGCTCCACATCACAGTGCACTGCCTACCACAGAACGCTTTACCTCACCACATCACAATGCACCACACCATGCCACACCACAAAATACCGCACCACACCATACAATGTTACATTGTACTACACTATTCTACTGTACAGTACACCACACCACACCACACTACACAACATCTTATTCCAACATAATGGATTACACAACACCAAACCACACCACACTATATCGTACGAACCCACACCACACTATATCACACGAAACCACACCACACTATATCGTACGAACCCACACCACACTATATCGTACGAACCCACACCACACTATATCACATGAACCCACACCGCACTATATCACACGAAAACACACCACACTATATCACACGAACCCACACCACACAATATCACACGAAACCACACCACACTATATCACGCGAAACTACACCACACTATATCACACGAACCCACACCACACTATATCACACGAACCCACACCACACTATATGAAACGACTCCACACCACACCACATACACTACACTACGTCATAACACAGCACGTCACACCACACATTACTACACCACTCTGATCCACAAAACACCACACTTCATCACACCGCACCACACCATGTCACTGCATCACACACTACACTGCACCAAATCACATTACCCATGATCACACTACACATCGCATTTGCACCACACCACAACACACCACATAACACCACACCACACTGCACTATACTGCATCATACTGCACCATGCCACACTACACTGTACCACACGGAACGGGTGTTTCATTATTATGTAGCAGAAATATGAAAATTGTGGTAACAATAATTCATACTGATCTGCTCCTTAGCCCAACTGACTAGAAAAAGAGTCCTACCAATTATTTTAGCGATTACCATTTGCTAATAAGGGTCGCGCTTGTTGGCACATTTTTACAGAAACAGAGGAACAGTGACCAAAAGCGGAACTTTACTGGTCAAGTTTTTGCAAAAGCGACAATCTCAACGTGGACTCTAATGGAGTTAGGTAAAGTCTTGAGCAACTCCTGCCTTTGTCCTCCAAACGGTTTTTCTGTCACTGTGCAGATTTGTAGAAACAACTGTTTCTGTTCTTCGTCCCTGCGTCGTTCGCTGAGCCTCTGGATTATTGCAATTTCTCGTTCTGGAGCATCAGTTATAGCTTCCAAATTTTTGACCAGGTCTTTGAGGTCCGGAGCGTATATAGCTTCAGCGACCTCCAGCTGAACTCCAGCCTCAGCAGCCAGCCACTCTTGCATTTCTTTCATTTGGCTGGTCACAAATCTGTCCAGGGTGTCAGTGACAGAAATGCTCATATTTCTTCCTCCAGCCTCTTCAGACACTTCCTGGCTGGCTGACGAAGGTTCTCCAGCATCCTCTACATGGTCACCGATTCAAGTCTCCCATTGAAGATGCCCAGGGAGACGGCCTCCTCGCTGAGATGCCAGAGGTGACGTCGAAAGGCTTTCTCTGCCATTGATGCCACCTCCTGGTCCTGGTATATGAAGAAGTCCTTGAAAAAGTCCAGATCGTTCTTTTGAGCCCTGCTTGGTAAGACAGCAGCTGGTGTGTTCTTCGTCACATCCTTCCACAACGCCATGTATTGTTCACGAAGCTGCTTAATCTGCTTCTTCAAACTGGACTCCTTTTTCACAAAGAGGTTGGCCCGCTTCCAGCCTTCCTTCAGTTTCTCCGAAACCACATTTGCTGCATTAGAAATTGGTGCTTTCTGGTCCTTGTGATGCCAAACAAAAAACAAGCAAAAAGTGTTGTTTGGAAGGAAGGTGGACCTAAGACAAATTTGGAAACTGGGCCATCTTGACAAGCCACACACCGCGAGACATAGCCTCAACTGACGTGTGTATATGGTCAAAATTGGTGTTATCAGGCAACTGAAGAATACGATCAGGCAACACTAAATTACTGATAACCAAATTAACTAGATTAACTAGAATTATGTGCAATAAGACTGGCAAAATTTCAAACAACTGTAATAAGACTACACACACCAAGCAAGAACCCACACGTTAAACACGTTTCATGACACCACCTCACTAGCAACTCACACCGAGACACTGAACGTCGCCAGAGGCACTGAAACGGCACTCGCCCACTGTTCAACATCAGGCGGGGGGAGGGGGGGGGGGCTTGGCAAATTCCTGAGTCACGGTCAGCAGAGATAACCAGAAACCATATCACCGGCCTAGATGCGGCGAATGAGTGCGACCTCAAAATACACTTCACTTGCGAGAGATTTTGCAGAAATCATTTCAGGGGACAACAGATCAGAGCCACAAGCGATATGAACAAATTGGAGAATATTTCCAAATATGAAACACACTACTCGGCACTACTACATATCACTTTGCACCATCCCACACCACACAACAGTTCACTACACCCATCACGCTATACCAAACCAATCTACATCACGCCACATCACACTGCACAGCACCATTTCACATTGCGCCATACCACGTCACACATTATACTGCACCACAACCACACTGTACCCCATGCCACCACGCTGAACCACACGATACATCATAGAGCACCCAATCACACAACATGACACTGCAGCACACAGCACCACATTACACAACACCGCGCTGCACCACACCACGTTGTACAGTACCACTCTGAACTTCGAGACACCTCACATTATTATCTGCATCCAGCTCTATGCACCGGCCCTGACACCCAGCATTTCTCCCAGTCGCAGTGGAGGGCGACATCACCTTCACATATCGCCACACTAGCGTTGATATCAGAGGTGGGAAATATCAGGATACACGTATCGGCGCCAGCTATCGATCGATACTTTTGTGTCGGTATCAGTATCCCCTTACTAACTCAATGGAAGTGTCACTATTCTGATATCGCTAGGACCTATTCCTCGTAAAGTATCGTAAAAATTATGATACATCAATACATAAATGATAATCAGTGGAATTTAAGAATCAGCTAGTTTCCAAAAAGTACAATATTTGAACTATCATTTTTTTCATTTCTATTAAGTAAGATGATGATAATAATAATAATAACAATGACTGAATCCCATTTTGCCCCCTTCGAAGCGTGGGGGCCCGAGGCTAGGCTACCGTTTGTCTAGAATATTTAAGGATAGGAGACCGACCTACGTCCATGGCAGCGGCTACATGGTGTACACACCTCTGGCCACCTTTTGGACTCGAACTGTGTCGCTTATGCCACAGCGCGATCATAAAGTAAAAATACGGAAGTGCAGTATTCATTATTTTCTTTTGTAGGTAACAAAATCAACTTATAAACGTCAGTCAGTATATCACATGCTTTAACTGCGTAGCACCATCACTGACTAGAGGCTGTCATATCCTAGTTGGAGCAACGCCACGACCGGCGAACTGAACACGAATTACGGCTGTCGCTTACTGGCTGCGTTCCTGCAAGTGTCTAGATCACGTCATCTCTGCCAATTAAGTAATTCTGCATCACACATCAAGTTAGCAAACTGCATTTGCATGATGATGTGCACACCAGCACAGCTTCACAGTTGTGGTGTATTATAACTTTTACAATAATGTTTCTGCTGCTAAACAGTGTCAAAAGAGCGACTCTTATCACCTGATTTCCTTTGGTATATATTTGATGAATTAACTGACATTCACGGAACTAAGTGGTTCACACTAATCGTAGTGAATAAGCGGGTATTTCCTATTCTAGCAAGTCATTTGAGAGACACGAGGCAAAAGAGTGAAGAGAAACCATAGGACGTGGACGTGATGCCGAAGTTCGTTCTGGAAAATTAAAGATACGAATGGGTTTATCCCAGTACTGATAACGCGTGGAAAATTCTTTAGGTCTGCCATATGTGATTAACGTTTAAGACAGTCATGGAGCGGTCTTATGTGCTCGGAGAAGCCTGGCGTATTTATTAGTGCTGACCCATCAACCTGGTCTACCTTGGGGACTCATATTTTGGTAAGTATATAATTATATTTTGGATTGCTGTAGTATATATTTAAAAAAAAAGCTAAAGTTACTCATTGACACTAAAACTGCTGTAGCAGAGCAGTGAGTAAAACAAGGAATATTAAGGACTTGATATCATCGTAAAGTATCGACGATACATGCATCTATCGGAATCGCTTTGACCATCGAGTAAATATCGATGTATCAGTATGACTGTAAATAAATGATTTCCGAACATCGATGTATCGGTATCGACTTATGTAATTCAGTGAAAAGATGTCAGTCACTGATTACGCTATCGCATTCACGATTTTTTGTGATGACATGTGACAAAGAGTGTGATAATTTAGATTGTTTTGTGAAAGATTAGTCAGGTCTGATTTAACAAAATAGACAATCTACAGTATTGTTTATGTCCCAGCCGGGGATAAATCTCGGAAGTTTAGTATCAGCAGTCCACTTCTACGTCACTTTACCTGTACTGTGTCCCAGCATACTTTATGATATCACACCGTGCCACACAAAACTTCACCATACCACACTAACACTCCAGTGAATCACACCTAACTTCAGTACCCCACAATACGCCAAATCGAGCTTCCTGAGACGACATTACATTGCACTAAAGTTTATGACAACACCGCACATCTGACTGCACCAAGCCACGTTACATAACACCAATATACAGCACACTACTCTTCATAACATCTTACTGCCCAGCACTTCACAACCTCACACTGCTCACCACTTCATAATATCACATTGTTCAACACTTCATAACATCATACTGCTCAACACTTCATAACATCACACTGCCCAGCACTTCATAACATCACACTGCCCAGCACTTCGAAGTATCATACATCACAACACTTCATAACATCATACTGTCCAACACTTCATAACATCACATTGTCCAACACTTCATAACATCACATTGCCCAACACACAACGCTTTATAGCAACCATAACACAACACTTCATTAAACAGTAGTGCATCACTTTTCATGTCATATTGCATCACAGAACACTCCATTACACGATAGTTGCATAACAGTTCATACTACCACACTTTATCACACAACACTTTAACATCGCACTCTATTACACAGTACTTCACAACACCACACTGCATCACACAACATTTTTTAAAACACATATTGCAACACTTTATAACACTGCACACAACAGTTCAAGACACTACACTGCATCACACAGCGCTCAGGATTAACCTGTCACATTCCATACCGAATCATATGAACTTATCTAAACATTATCATTGCCAAAACTTATATTACAACCAAATTCAGTTTTACTGCGTTTTTTCCGGCAAGATTCTTTAGCCCATTATGTTTAAACTTTATTGGTGAAAAAGAAGGCAAACTGCTAGTTTTTAAAAGGATATTTATGGAATATCTTTGATTATTAAATGTGATCACCCTGCATTCCAAATCAGAGAATGCAGTCACTACAACACAAAGGAAATATGGGCAATTCGTTCTGGCCAACTGTTTCACAAATTATAAAAACTGAATCATCATCTTCCTCCCTGCGAATAATGATTCAAGCCAGTAGTTCTTAATCAACACTAACTAGTTACCTGCTCTAGTTAATTGGCTGCATATTGGCTAATAATTAACTGACTGCGTGTCGTTAAATTCGAAGACAACAAAACAAAACCTTTATTTAATATGCTAACCAGGTCAATGTATAAAATGTTACCCTGGCTCATAATGCTATATAAACAAGACTGGAATTTATGAGCCAATAACAGAGAACAATTAGAGTGTCCGTGGGTAGTGGTTCCCCGGCACACACACACACACACACACACACACACACACACACACACACACACACACACACACACACACACACACACACACACACACACACACACACACACACACACACACAC
>JAGKTI010031777.1:0-12053 GCA_018397915.1 Birgus latro
AGTATATATATATCCCTAGTGGATAAGCCATCTCTCGGTCTATCCTCTTTTCTTTTCGTTTCCAACCTTTTCACAGCCGTCTAATCATCTAATTCTAAGCGATACAAGATAAGACAGATCTCTGAAGCCATCCAACACTCTGGGTGTGACCCAGAGTTGGCCTATATAGTGAATATCATAGCAGTCCATCCGCCTTCCTCCACAACCAGTAAAAAGAAGACATTTTCCCAACTCTCACACAGCTTTCTGGAGGTATTCCACACTCAAGAAATAGTGAGTAATATTGAGCCCAGTATATAATCCTCCCAGCTGTTTATGGCATATCCCTCACAGATCTCAGAGCCATCCCACATCCTAGCAACTACTCCAGGATTGTGTATTGTGTCATCTCCCCATCTCCCGCTTAGGTTTGTGAGACTACGAGACAGCAAGTGTTACTGGACTCAATTTGATTATCCCAGCCAACAATACGAAAAGCATCCCCCACACAGATCTCCGAAGGTGTCCCATCTCCAGGCTACGACTTGGAGGCAATAAATGACGTTGCCTTCTGGCTGTTCTTCCTACTCAGTGAAACTAAAGAATTTCCCATCTTCACACGAGTCTCCGAAGACATCCAATACCCAAGACATGGTGAATAACAGCATGCCATCCATTTTTTCCAACCATGTACAGGAACATCCAGATCCCTCTGAACCTCCCCCCCCCCCATCCTGGAGTTAGTAGGCTAAATGTCATTGCTTCCCGTCTGTTTCTCTCACTCAACAAACTAGAGCTTATGCCGATCCCTCCTACATGTCTTTGAAGTATCCCACCACCTTGTTGTGATCCATAAGGTGAAAAACCTTATGGGTCGCGACATGGAAGAGCAGATGCCATGAGGCACTTGCAGAGCTCATTACGGTAACTTGGGCCTTAGAGCCTGTGGTAGGTTATTTACCCATTTTCCTTGGATACAACCACTGAATCATCCAAGTTACCACAAATATCCCTCTGGAGTGTTATCCTGTGCAGTTATTTTACCTACGTGTACCAACCCACAGAGGGTAAATTGACACCCAAGTCGTGTGATGCCAGCTTCCCACACCAGGATTCAGCTCCTGACGCTGTCACGCCAACAACTTAATAGCTACCACTGCTAGCCATTTGATCACCGTGGCCGACAAAACTAAAGCATCTTCCCATCTCCTGTACAGTCTCCAAACTCATGAAACAGTAAACGTCATGGCATTACACTTGATCCTCCCAGCCACAAAAATTCATCATCTTCCACACAGCCACCAAAATATAACATATTCCACACCGCCACCAAAATATAACATATTCCACACAGCCACCAAAATATAACATATTCCACACAGCCACCAAAATATAACATCTTCCTCACAGGTTTCCAAAGCAATCCTATACCCCAGACACAACTTTGAGGATGGTATACTGCGCTTGTTTCTCACTCCCAGCAAAACTAAATCATCTCCCCATCTCTCATACGTCTTTCATGCTAAGAAATAGTGTCTGACAAAGCTCGCCGTTCTTCTTAGCCATCAACATATGACATCTCATCTCCAAAGCCATCACAGACTGAGGAGACAGTGAAGAGCATCGCACTCCATCCGTTCCTCCTAGCCCAGAAGCTAAAGCATCTCCATCTCCCACGCAGATCTCTGAAACCATTTTGCACCCTGGCGACAACTAGATAGCTTGTTCTATCTGCTCCTCCCCAGCATATGTAAAACGTCTTCCCATTTCCCAGATAGCCTCTGAGGGTAGGAGATAGTAAATAACACGGCACTCCATCTTCTTCAAAGCCACCCCACATTCTAGTTACAACTTGGAGGATAAAACATTCCGTCAGCTCCCCGTTTCGTATGTAATAAATACCTGTAATGTCGCATTCCACCTTTCCCTCGCAACCCACAAAAGTAATCTATCACCCATCTTCCAGAGGTCTCCAGTGCCATCCCACTCCCAGGCTATGATGCTTCTTCTGTTCCTTACAGTCAGAAAAACTAAAGCATCTTTCCTTCTCCAATACAGGTCTCCGAAATCATCGCACACCCCGGCTATGACTCCGAAGAGATAGTTAACGACATAGCTCTTCTGAAACTCCCCCGCCCTCTCCGCGTGTCCTCTCGAATCATGCCTGCCTGCCTGCCTGAGAGCGAGAGTGAGGTGGTGTCATCAGATATCAAGTGTGTGGTGGCTGGGTGGGGCAAGGAACGGGAATCACACATTTTCGGCTCTGATATACTCAACTATGCCAGGGTGAGTGTAGAGGGTGTATAGAGTGTAGGAAGGAGAATAGAACATTGTATGAGTGTGCAAGGTGCTGGAGGTTTCATGAGGGTGAGAGTTGTAGGTGGGATATGAGGGGATTTTGGACAGTGTAAGAAGGAGTGGAGAATGTAAAGAGGTGGGAGAAAACTTTAGTAGAATGTAAGTTGTGCAGTTGTCAGTTGTTCTTTTCCGCAACAACGAAACTTGATAACTTCTGTCCATGAATATTCAAGCGAGTTGATAAGGTTGGGAGCTTACTTCAGTAAATCAAGACTCAGAAGTGTAAAGGAATAATTAATTCCAACTTTACAATGACAGAGGAGACAGGAGGGTGTGATAACATGCAGCAGCGTTGGGAAAGGGCATAAGAGGGTGTGAGTGCATGTGCAAGGGTGTAGGAGGGTGTGTGATAATGAAAGTGTGGTAGGGTACTGAAGGGCATGGTGGTGTGTGCAAAGGTGTAAGTAGGAGGTATAGGGGTTATACTAGTAGTGTGCAGGAAGGTGTTGGTTGGGTGAAAGAGGGTGCGGTCGTGTGAAAGTGGGCTTGGTGAGTAAAGGAAGGTTATAGAAGGTTGCTTAAGAATGTGGTAGGGTATGCATAGAATGTAATAGGTTTTGAGAATATGTTAGGGTGTAAGAGGATGTGGGAAGGTGTGGGAGGATGCAGTAGGATGTTAAAGGGTGTGGAATGGTGTGGTAGAGAGCAGAAGGTGTAGAATGGTGTGCTAGAGAGCGGAAGGTGTAGAATGGTGTGGTAGGGTCTAGAATGGAGCAGTAGGGTACAGAATGGTGTGGCAGGATGTAGAATCGTTTAACTTGGTGCAGAAGGGTGTGGTATGATGTAGAAGGGTGTGGTTTAATGTGGTAGGGTGTGGAAGGTGTAGAATGGTGTGGTAGGGTGTAGAAGGGTGTGCTGTTGTGTAAAATGGTGTGGAAGGGTGTAGGAAGGTGTTTAAGGATTTGGTAAGGTGTAGGAGGGTGTGATAGGGTGTAACACGGTGCTAGTAGGGTGTAGGGGGTGTTCAGTGATGTTGTAGGATGTGATTGGGAGTAGGAGGTTGTTATGTGATTAGGTGCAGGAAGGTGTGGTACGGTGTTTGAGAGTGTTAGAGGATTTGGTACGGTGATGAGTTGTTGTTGTTGTTGTTCTCCTCCTCCTCCTTCTTACTTCCTTACTTAACCCAGATCTGTCAAGCTGAACATATCGGCCAAACACAGGTACGCAACTGCCCCTACGGGGTCATCCCATACGTTCCCTACGCGGTTTATACTGTGTCTGTCTTAGTTCGGTATGGGCTGTGCATTGCTCCAATATATGTGTTTATTGGGACAGTTCTGCAAGCTCAGTTCAGATCAGAGCTAAACTCAGAGGGGCCGGTTGTTGTCATGATCTAAGCCGGTTGTTGTCATGATCTAATCCTAGCTAAGTGAACTCAGTCAATTCTGTATAGGTATTCCTTTGATAGGTGGAGGTCGGGTGGGGGCTTGTAATACTCGTATAGTGTACTGATCGAGATGCTGTAGTGCCATGCGCGTGATATTAGTATGTATGTTTTGGAGTGTCTGGATGTGGAATGTTGTTGAAGAGGGTTTGATAATGTTTGTGAGGTGATCGTTTTATGTACGTAGTTGTGTTAGGAGTGTTGTGTATTAGCACAGGCTGTTGTGTAAAACTGTTTGCCTCTTTATATCGAGATGTTCTCTGACGGAGAGGACTTTAGTTTCAAAGTGAAAGTGAGCTGTGGGAGTGGTTTTGATTCGGATAACGATGGTGCATAAGACAATATTCTGTGTGATGTGCAAGGTGTTCTCGTGGATGTTTCCACGCCGAGGAGACATAGGATATCACTGATCTGATGTACTGTTTGTAGAGTAGGAAGACCATTTCTTTTTGTTGTCTAAGGTTTGTCGCTATAGTTGTCTTGGCTGTGTTGAGTCTAGGGATGCACCACCTCTTGATGTCTTATAGGTGGTCCTTCAAGGTAAGTCCATCCTCATCAGTCACTCCAGGGATCTAAGAGGATGGGGTGTGTGGCACAAGGTCCATTGTTCTTTGTGATGTTGGGAGTGTACCTATACTGATGTTTGCTGCTGGTGATGTGTATGGCGGTGAATTTGGCTGGAGCAGTCGTCAGTTTGTTGTCTGAACTGCGTTGATTTAGTGTTACAGTGTGCAGGCTGTCTTTTTTTTTTTTTTTTGCTCTTTTTTTTTAATGCAAGGAAGAAGGAACCGAAGGCCATGGGCCCGCACACTGTTCCTTCCAAGAAAAAACAAAAACAATACAAAAGAGAGCCAAATTCAAGGTCCGTTCATTTCGAGATGCCTGGACACACTGCGTTTGAAAGACTGGAGATCATAGGAAGTAGGGAATACAGACAGAGGAAGACAGTTCCAGAGTTGACCAGTTGCATAAATGAAGGACTGGGAGTAACGGTTAACACTTGCATTAGAGAGTTGGACAGAAAAGGGATGAGAGTTTATTGCTAGACGGGTACTACGTGCCCGTTGTAGAGGTGGAGGGATGCAAGCAGACAGTTCAGAGGAACAGTGACCGTTGAAGTAGCGATAGAAGAGAGATAAAGATGCAGCAGTGCGGCGAAGAGACAAAGGTTGAAGGGAATCAGTAAGAGGAGGAGAGTTAATGAGACGAAAAGCCTTTGACTCCACCCTATTGAGAAGAGCTGCATGTGGGGAGCCTACACATGAGAGTTGTACTCCACACAGGGGCGAATAAAACCCGTGTACAAGGTCAGCAACTGTGCAGGGGTAAAGAAAGGTCGGAGTCGGCTTAGCACACCTAATCTCTTGGAAGCAGATTTCACAAGAGATGTAATATGTTCTTTCCAAGATAAATCCCGGGAGAATGAAACCCCAAGCATGTTCAAGGATGATGCAGGACTGAGCTGGACATCATTATTAAACATTAGTGGGTAATCCTGAGAAAGATTTTGTCGGGTTGATAAGTGTAAGAACTGAGTCTTTGATGCATTAAAAATAACAAGATTATATTTACCCGAATCAGAGATACGAGCCAAGTCAGACATTAGGTGTGCCATAGCCTCATCCCTTGTTTGTTGAAGTAACTGCTGGGATGGACGTTGCGGAGACCGAATGGAAAGGTGAAGGGTGGAATCATCAGCATATGAGTGGATAGGGTTAGATGTACAGCTTAGAAGGTCATTGATGAATAAAAGGACGAGAGTTGGTGATAGGACAGAGCCCTGAGGAACACCACTGTTGATAGGCCTAGGAGAAGAACGATGGCCGTCTACAGCAGCGGCTATAGAACGACCAGAAAGGAAGCTAGAGATGAAGGCACAGATAGAAGGATAGAAACTGTAGGAGGGCAGTTTAGAAATTAAAGATATATGCCAGACTCGATCGAAAGCCATTGAGATGTCAAGTGCAATGGCAAAGCTTTCGCCAAAGTCCCGAAGGAGGATGACCAGGAGTCTGGAAGGTAGGTGAGAAGATCGCCAGTGGAGCGTCCCTGACGGAACCCATACTGACGATCAGAAAGGAGGTTGTGACAGGAAAGATGCTTTAAGATTTTTCTGTTAAGAATTGACTCGGAAACTTTTGAGACACAAGATGTTAAAGCAATTGGACGATAGTTAGAGGGTTGGGAATGGTCACTCTTCTTTGGGACTGGCTGAATGAGAGCAAACTTCCAGCAAGAAGGAAAGGTACAAGTTGATGGACAAAGGCGAAAGAATTGGCCTAGGCAGGGTGTAAGCACAGAAGCACAGTTTTTGAGGACAACAGGAGGGACTCCATCTGACCCATATGCCTTGTTAGTACTGAGGCCAGTGATGGCAGAAAATATGTCAGCTGAAGACATTTTAATGTCTGTCATGAGGAAGTCAGAGGGGGGAAGTGATGGAGGAACAGCACCGGAATCGTCTAAGGTGGAATTGGAGGAGAAAGTCTGAGCAAAGAGATCTGCTTTATCAGTAGAAGAAATAGCTACAGAGCCATCAGAGTAGAAAAGAGGAGGGAAGGATGATGAGGTAAAGTTGTTAGAAAGGTTTTTGGTAAGGTGCCAGAAGGAGCGAGAAGAATTTGAATTGGAACATTTAACACCGATTAAGTTATTTTTAGCAGAGCGAAGAACAGACTTAGCACGATTCCAGGCAGAAACATAAATAAGATGTGATTCAGGGGAGGGTTAGCTCCGGTACCTTTTATAGGCCCTCTCCTTGTTGCGGACAGGATTAGAACAAGCGTGATTAAACCAAGGCTTTCTTGCATTAGTCAGAGGGTATGAGAAAGGAATGTATGCTTCCATGCCCAAGAGAATAACCTCCGTAATGCGCAAGACACACTCAGATGGCTCCCGGCCATGGAAGCAATAATCATTCCAAGGAAAATCAAAGCAGTAGGCTACTGCCTGAGGGCCTCCCAATCTGCAGCTCCCAAGTGCCACAGACGGCGTTTCTTTGGAGGGTCCGCAGGCCGTACCGGAGCGATAGGACAGGTTAAGATAATAAGGTTGTGATCGGAGGAGCCCAATGGAGAGAAAAGATTAACAGCGTAAGCAGAAGGATTATTTGTTACGAAGAGGTCAAGTATGTTGGAACTCTCTCCAAGGCGGTCAGGGATATGGGTAGGGTGCTGTACAAGCTGCTGTAGGTCATTAAGGATAGAAAAGATGTAGGCTTGTTCACCAGGTGGATCAGTGAAAGGAAAGGAGAGCCAAAGGTGGTGGTGAACATTGAAATCTCCTAGAATGGAGATTTCAGAGAAAGGAGAAATGGACAGAATGTGTTCCATCGTAGAAGTAAGATAGTCAAAGAATTTTTGATAGTGGAATTAGAAGATAAGTAAACAGCACAGATATATTTAGCCAGAGAATAACAGGAGAGCCGAAGCCAGAGAGTAGAGAATTCAGAAGAATCAAGTTCAGGAACACGAGAGCAAGATAGATCGTTGCGTACATATACACAACAGCCACCTTTGGCTTTGAAATGAGAGTAGAGAAAGTAGGAGGATACAGAAAAGGATTTGCTGTCAGTTGCCTCAGACAGCTGAGTCTCAGAGAGGAAGAGAAAGTGAGGTTTAGAGGAGGAGAAGTGGTGCTCAACAGAGCAAAAGTTAGAGGAAAGGCCGCGAATGTTACAGAAATGAAGAAGGAGTGAGTCAGACAGTGGTTCCAGGCAGCTCCCAGAGTCGTCACCGGGAGAGGTTCGGGTGGTGGGGGCATTTATGTTCCCCCCCCCGGGGACTCCGAGGCTATGTTATTTGTGTGATGCTTGGACGTTATGGTAATGTCTGCATATGAGGCAGTGTTTATGGGCGGTTGAGTGTGGGGAATATCATCCATGTAGAGGTTGAAAAGATTAAGTAAATCAACGGAACCATGTGAAGAGTCGTGATCGTGATGACGCCCTGGAATGTGACATGTGCTTGCCTTCCAAATAAATAGCTAGCAAGCCAACGTTTGGTGTTCTGCTTGTTTGTGTTGTAGCTTTGGTAATTAAATGTGTTGGATGATGCTATCAAAAGCTTTATTAATGTCTGTTTCTGTATGAAGCATGCATTGTGCCGATTTCTTTAAGGTAATGATGTCGGATGCGTTTTATGTGAGGTTACTTAGTAAAGTGTTTAGGGAATGTGGTACTCAAAAACTGTGTTGTGAGGGAGCAAGGAAGACATGAGGTGTGACTTTACTAAGGATTAGGCGTTTATTTATCTCTTATGGCATGCTGAGTAGTGTTACGAGACTACACGCAGAAGGATATGTTAGGTCCTAATTTTGTTTATGTATAATGATGATTGTTCCACATTTCCAGATGTTGCAAATGCGTACTAGTAGTTGCTAATGTGTGTGAGGGCCTGGGTGACGTGTGATTCTGTGTTTCAGATGTAGTTTGCTAATGCCATCCGACCCAGTGTTTAGGGGGGGGGAAAAAAGATGTTAACGTGTCTTTTCTGTAATGCTAAGAATATTTGTCTGGCCCAATGCATGTTGGTGCAAGGAGGGCTGTGAAGACTGTAAAGGGGGATAGGTTGGTTGTCATGACATCCAAAGAATAGAGGATAGGGTGTGGTATAGTGTTAGAGGGTACATGCATTTATGTATATGTTGCAGGTACACTTAAAACCCAAAATTAGTCAAAACTAATTTAGACTAGTCAGAACCAGAAGTCTATAAAAAGTTGTTGTCGTTTACAACTAATATTAACCAGCCAAAATTAGTTGCACCAGTGGAGTCTTGGAAGAACCCTGAGTGCATAACTGGAGTGCTTTCAAGCCCAGTTTAAATTTTCAGTCAGTACTAGTTTCAACAGCTGCTTTCTTTGGGGGAACTAGGTGATTCTGCCAGACACCTTAGTGAACACTGGGTGCCCTAACAGATTTGCGTGAGGCACTTTATGAAAATGATTTATTTCATTTAGCTCGCCGTAAAGCAGCAATAGATTTTATCTTGCAACATGATAATGAATTATCGTGATCTGATCCACCACAGTGTGGTGTGAAAATGTGTCATGCCCATTACAGTACCTGACCAGCGTAACTGTCATTAACTACTGTAACTGCGTCATTCTGGCTCGACGACTTCATTACCTGAGGACCTTAGTTATTCTGGTTATTATGTATGGTGGCTTGGTCGCTGTCAGTTACCTGATAGTGAACTTTCAGAAGGATAACATACTCCTCACTCCAGCGCCAAGATAAACAACAGAATGGCAACTGACAACCCTGCTGAAACAGGAACAGAGTGAACGGCAGGAGTTTTAGCGATCCATACTGAAGCGGGACGAGATCAAATCATCCCATTAGAACAAAATGAAAATTATACAAGGCAAATATGCATTACTTCTTAGGGAGGTGAACGTCTCTAAAATTGGTGAGAAGAAAACGAGTGACTGGGAGACTAATGCACTAGTGAGGTGGGTCCAGCAGGCACAGATACTCGTATATAAACATAAATGCTGCATGGGGAGGCAAAACATGCGTCAGCTTGGCCGCCGTGTTGGAAAAGTCAAGTGCACGTCATCTGCTATTGTCTACTCTACAATTGTACCGCCTTTAACTATTCTGAAATGCCGCAGTCTTACACTTACAACGAACAGTTGGCATCAGACATCAGGGAATAACTTTTTCATCGGTAAGTATATACACTTTGTATTATAAAATCAGTACAAACTACACTGCTGAGACTGATGCATTCAGACGTGCAGTACTTCCACATTGAGTTTAGTTGTAATATAAACAAACTAATCAGTGTGAATAACGGCTAACCGTATAATATAACGTTTGACAGTACCATAATGCATGAAATTTTATCTCACTATGGTAATTAGCATACAGTACTCAGATTCTTATGTACTAAGCCACGTAAGGTAAAGATCAAAAAAGCTCTCGCCACCTCACTTTCGTTTGTTCTTGCATTTTTTGTTGGGATGGCACTGTGTACACATTATGCAAGCAAAATTAGAGTATGGTGAATATGTTAGAAATGTATTTACTCCAGAAAAGCAGTGTTGGGTCACAGTAGTGTATTTTCTGGCTAAATGACTACCCTAACACAACCTAACATTCTATGAACCTGACAGTCTCAGAGGTTCAGCATTTCCAAGGTCATGTGGGGGACTTGTAGTACTATGTTTATTGCAGTTCAGAAGATTCTAGCCATTAACTATCAAGCCTTTAAAATTTCTGTGAAATTTTCTGCAAATATTTCCCCTCCCCCCACCCCCACAAAAAAAAAAAAAAAAAAAGGAAAAAAAGGAATTATGTTCCCAGGTTTCGATACTTCTTCCACCTCTGTTTTCCCCTAAAATCTGATATATAATTCATTCATATTGCCACACTAATTGAGTGGCGAGGGCTTTCTTGAATTTAACAGTTGTCACTGGGTATTTCCCTGTTTCATCATGGCTTTGTAATTTGTAAACTGTAAGACTCCCCGAATTCCATTATACATATACTTTTGATATTTTACATAAGTAAAACGTATAACCAATATTTTTACTATGGCGGCATATAATTCACATAATTATGTTCGCAGCCATTCTTGATAGATAGATAGATGTTCGCAGCCATTCTTTTATTTTTTTTTTTTTATCAAACCGTTTCAGTTATCATAATCATTCATATATTTTGAACGATGCTAAAAAGAATTCAACTTCATGCATGTGTTAGGTTTGTCATGTCATATTGCAGCCAGTATTCAGCAATAAATTCACTGCAGTTGGCTCAGAAGCACATGTTGCATGTTGTTGTTAATGTGGATTGCTTTGGAGATGTGCTTGTGGCAAACACGGACCAAGTAAGAAAAGGTGCATTTAACGTTAGTGTTACGTCCTCGTCCCACACTGCCACAGGCTGTAACAGCAGTAGTTCAGTATAGGATGGACGTTCCCCAGTGAGTTGTTCTTCCTATGGTCAGCCTTTCGGTGTACAGCACACAAGATCAGCTGAGGCAAAAATAAACACTGGCTTTTTGAATTCACTGTCTTTATTTTCCAAATAATTACACTTAATGCTGGCTTTATTTTCCAAATAATTACACTTAATGCTTTCCAGCTTCACTATTTTCAGATGCTTTCCAATTTCATTATTTTCACAGTCACCGAAGATACACGAACTGCAATAACACTTCAATGCTTGTCAGCAACACTTCACTATTTTTCACAAGCACCGAAAGTATACAAACTGCACAGCACTGACAATGAACTACACTCAAACTGAACTAAAACTGACTGAAACTGCTCTTGTCCCTTCCCCATCATTTTATAGCCTTCCATTACACTTGAAGCTTCTAGTTTAGCACCTACAGTTAGCAAATCAGAGACATCCAAAACATGCCAGAGTTGTCTTACACTGCATAACTCTACATTATTTAACATACAGACTGAGATAAAAGTACATAATTTAACAATCACATGAATAAAACAGAGAAAAAGAGCACAAAAATTAATGTACAACTTACAAAATACCTACGCTCATAAACTGTAGGCTAACTGGCAACTCTGACACGTAACCGAACAACGAGAATCATCGGGAATACTCCAGCACGGATTCCCGGTGCAGCAGCGATGGAAGCAACGTCTCCTCCCGCGACGTCCTCTCCACCTGCTACAGCCTTCGACCCGTTGAAGGGGGCTAGTACATCAGCAGGTCTCCAGCCACCTCGGGCCCCCACCACCTCTGGCACCGTGAAATGGTACAACGTGAGGATGGGGTACGGATTCATTCGGCGCCGGGACACCGGTGCCGATGTATTTGTGCACCGTGTGAGGATCGAAATTACCAATTTACGGGGCCGGAAATGCCCGTTGCGTGAGGGAGAGGCTGTCGTGTTTGATCTCCTACAGACACCGAAAGGTCCCGAGGCTATTAACGTTACCCGTGCCTCGAGGTGCAGCTGTGCAGGGCTCTGCTCCTGCACGGCGGGGCCCCTTGGCTTGGGATCGTCAGCCTAGGGACCCTCGATGCTCTGGGGAGATTGACGCGATAGTTACCATGTGTATCGCGACGGCTCGAGCATTTTGCGGTGGTGACAAGGCGGCGTTGCTTGTTCTTCTGCCTCAGATTTTTTAGAAGAACGGGCTTCCGCGCATTGTCATCCCGCAGTGCTTTGCCCGCGATACTCATACTGCCCCTCGTCAGGAGCGTCGCGCCCCCAAGCTGCAGCCTCCCAGACCCCGCCCAACACCGCGGGTCAGGCTCCAGCTCGATACTCCCCTAAACCGAGCATCTGCTGCCACCGCCACTACTGTTGCTGCACCGCCCACCGAGACAGCCCAGCCAGCTCCTACAGTTGA
>JAGKTI010031778.1:0-12053 GCA_018397915.1 Birgus latro
TTGTAAATAAGTTCTTTTTCCCGACTGTTGAGCTGACGAGGGCGAGTAGGAGTGGTAGGAGCTTCCATCTTGGGTGAAGGCTGGAGAGGAATTGACCTGTGGATTAACGCGGTCAGTCTGACCCGCTCACCTGATCCATCCCTCGCTGACTCAGTCACCCAAGAGTGTGGCAGGGTCGGAAAACAACATTGCCAAGTCTTGCGGTATTTATAAAATGTCATTGTTATTATTTTTTTTAAAAAGACATAACACTATATAGCCGTAATAAAGAATTTAATATATATATACTGTAAATAAATTTCATTTAGAAGTAGTAAATAGCTGAATAATTGAGATAGAGAGGTGTTTGGAGGGTTAATTCCCATGAGGGGCAACGCCCAAACGATCCCGACATTTTGGGCGGACTAACCCGTCACGTCCCGGCAGATTTCCCATCACTGACCCCCTTCCCCAATCCTGGCAGATTTTGGATTTTTTTTTTTTTTTTTGCTCAAACCTCTGCTTTTGGTGAGAAACATCAAAAATTCATAGAGAAATCGCCCACTTGAGCTTAAAAATGCACGATACAGGTAACAGTTCCCCCACCTGGCTCGTGTTCTATAGCTGGCACAGCTCCAGAGAAAATGGTAGTATGGGAGGGGTAACTATTTCAAACCACTCAGTTTAGGTATTTATTTATTTGGTATGAATTTATATGTAGTACAAGAGTATTTTGTTTTCACACAATAATATAGGTGATACATACGTTGTTCACTCATCAAACACATCAACATAAGGCACCTTCCTTTACGACATTACCGCCTCATCACTTCTGCTTGGCTTGTTTTTTAATCCTTTGTCCTCCACCTCAGGAATCACTTTCTCCTTGAATTTCGTTATTGGAGGGACCATGGCGTGACCTGTCTTTACTGGCCAGGTCACTGCTAACAGGCGAGCTGCCAAGAAAATGGCGTGTGTGTGGGGGGGGGTTAGGTGGGGCCTGACAATATCCCTGCATGACAGAGGGTAGAGGAAGGTCTCCCATATATGCCTACCAAAAATTACCCGCGAAACTTGAAAAATGTTTAAATGACGGACCTCACAATTTCAGAACATGGATACATCATTGGGTGTCACCATGACAAAACGAGGTGATGTACCCATATGTCAACAGGACGCCTCGGGTTAAAGTGAAATGTACTCAAATGTTAGGTTTAATTATTAGGGAATATGTGTTCAGTTATGAACATCAAATGGTCACGTAACATAGTGTTACGAAGCGGGCTTTGCCAGTTTGGTGTTCGAGAATTTTCTCGGTGTTCTGTACGGTAGGCTAGTTCCGGTATCGGTACGAGTCAGAGTTGCCAGTTTGCCTGCTGTTTGAGCATAGTTATTTTGTAAGTTATGCATTAATTTTTAAGCTTTTTATCTCTATAATGTTTTATATACGTGATTGTTCGTTAAATTATGTAATTTAATTTAAGTTTGGTAAATGATCTAGAGTGTTACGTAATGTAAAAAGACTATGGCATGTTTGATATCTCTGAGTTGGCAACTGTTGTTCTCGTGGGAAGTAGATCACTCTCGAATAATGCAAGGTTATATAATGATGGGGAATGAGAGTGTAGCAGCTTAACCCTTAGGTGCCAGGCCTGTGTAGACCTATCCACTCCCAGAACCAGGTTATTTTCAGGATAATCGATTTTCCCCAAAATATATATATTTTTTTCATTACAAATCAATCACAAATGATAAAAAACACATAAAAAGCGCGTACTTACTCTCTCTTGGCGATGTGGAGGTGGTGGGGGTGTGTGAGGGTGATGCGTGGTGGCTGGGCTGAACGTGTTCAAGGTCGCAGTGGTGGTGGAGGGAGGAGGGAGGATTATCTAACACCAAAATGAGTTTTGGAGTGTGTCTTTGTTTCTCTCACTAATACACAATGCCGTATGAATAAAATCTTACAACTAAAATAGCAAAAAAAAAAAAAAACACACACACACAAGAAAGTAACTAATAAAGATCGGCTTATTTTATGTTTTCTGTCATACTTATTTTCTATCAAGGTATTCACAATTATTAATTGGAATTCTTTGGAAAATAAAGACAGTGAACTTTAAGAAGCCAGTGTTTATTTTCGCCTCAGCTGATCTTGTGTACTGTACACCTAAAGGCTGACCATAGAAAGAACAACTCACCGGGCATAGTCCTCCCTATACTGAACTACTGCTGTTGGAGCCTGTGGCAGTGTGGGGATTGGGATGCAACACTGGTGTCAGGAGTGGGATAATATCAGAGCTGCAGTGAGTCTAACCTAGCTTCGACATGGAAGCAGAGGGTGTGAAGACAAGGTCTCGAGCTGGGCAGGAGGAGGAAATTTCCCTGGCGACAATTGTGAAGCTAATACAAGCACAGAGTGAAAAACTAGAGGCACAACGTGAAGAACAGAATGAAGGAAGAAAAAACTCCAGGCACAATTACAGGCACAAACGAAAGAGCTCAGGAATGAAATCAAGGCACAAAGTGAACAACTAGAGGCACAATGTGAAGAACAGAAAGAGCTCAGGAAGGAAATGAAAGAACAATTACAGGCACAGAACGAAGAACAGAAACAACGACATGAACAGCTTCAGGAGGCATTACAGGAGCAACAGAGGGAAGTACAACTGAGGGTGCAAGGACAGCTAGATGCATTCATGGGGAAAATGAAGGAAGAACAGGAACAATTGAAAGAGGAGGTATACGCTGAGCTACGGCAGCAGAAGTATGAGGTGAGCAATGGTGCGACTGAGTGCAAACAGCATGTAGACAACCAGTTGAAGACAATTAGTGAGGAAATAGTGACAGAGTGCAGACAGCATGTAGATAGTCAGTTGAAGCATGTAGTTGACCATGTGAAGATAATTAGTGAGAAAATGGAGGCTGTAGAGAAATATTGCACTGCTGAACCTCAGGTTAGTGTACAGGGAGCATAGGAAAGGAATGGACAGTGTATGGTGAATCTTGACGGATCCCAGGCATCTAAAGGTAGCATTACAGGGTTGAATAATCAGAATGTAGAAGTTTTAAGCCCTGGCCTTAATTATGATGCCTCAGTTTTTAGACCCCAAACCAGTGAAGTGCATGGCTATAATGGGGGTCCAATTAAAAAGAAGCCTCAGGAATTTGATGATAGAGTATCTTTGGAGGCTTACCGTGCACAGTTTGAGTTACTTGTGGATCAGAATGGCTGGGATGATAGGCAGAAGGCAGTGCAGCTTGCTACTAGCCTTAAGGGTGCTGCAATGGAAATTCTGGGCCAGATGTCAGTTATGGAGAGGAACAGTTATCAGTCCCTAGTAGAAGTGCTGGAGTGCAGATATGGAACCATGTACCAGACAGGTTTACAGAGCAAGATTCCGGAGCTGTGTATGGGCCCGGGGAGAACCCCTACAGCAGCTTCCTCATGACCTGGAGAGTATGGCATACTGTATAAGGCGTACCCTGGAGCAGCACCCAACCTGTTGGGTATTCTACTGAGGAACCAGTTCATCGATGCTCTTGACAGTGCAGAGTTGAAAGTGCAGGTGAAGCAGGCACAACCTAGAAGCATGCAAGACGCACTTGCCAGGGCTCTAGAGTTTGAGTCCTATGTCAGATCAAGTACGTTCACTTTTCAGATAGGTCGTAGTTCAGGATTCAAGGCAAGAAAGGGGCAGGTATGTGAAATGGAAAAATTTGAGGGAAACTGCTAGTTCTGCGGGAAGCCAGGACACAGAAAAGAGGACTGTTACAAGTGGAAGAGGGAACAGAAGACCAGTGGAGGTTGCTGGTTCTGCTGGAAGCCGGGGCACAAGAAGGAGGATTGTCACAAATGGAGGAAGGAGCAAGAAGAGAGTAGTGCAAGGAAATCTTCAGTTGTAACAAGAGCATGTTGGACATGTAGTGAGGTGGGACACTTCAGTTCTGATTGTCCAAAGAAGAAAAAGGATGATAAAAAGAAGGCTGCAGAAGACCAGAAAAGAGCGGAAAACTAGTGGAGGCTGGTGTGAAGGGGCAGCCACCAGCCAGCTTGTCCCAGGTAGCCCCACCGCCGAGAAAATACAAGAGAACAGCAATTGACAGTGTGCGAATAGATGGAAGGATAGATGGAAAGAAGTGTTCCCTGGTGATTGATTCGGCCTCAGAGCAGACTTTTGTGAGGCCTGATGTGTTACATCATCGGTATCTGCCTGAGTCATTGGAACAACTGTATGGTGTAACTGGGCACTGTGCGGAACTGAGGGGACCCCTGGATGTCCAAATTGAAGTGGCTGGGCAAGAGGCTACTCTTCCAGTTTATGTGGCCAACATGGAGGATCCTTGTCTTCTGGGTCTTGACTACTGATGTCCATGGGGTGTGAGCTGGACTTCTGCTCCATGAAGCTGAAGGTTCGAGGAAGGTCGGTTTCCGTCACGGCAGCGAAACGTACAGTATCAGTTCTGGTGGCGAGGTGAGGGCGCTCCGCACTACAGTGATACCCCCAAAATCAGAACTGTTGCTCCACTGTAAGATGAGTGGGTCATTTGACAGCCGTATAGGGGTTGTGGACCAGAATGTACGGTGCAAGATGAAGGCCAGAGTGATGGTGGGGAGAACACTGGTAGAAACAGGTGCAGATGAAGTGTCAGTTGTGGTGGCCAAATTCTCTCGTGAGCCACAGAAGATCACCGAGGGAGAAATTGTGGGACTGTGGCAGGCGGTGGACCCTGAGTGGCATCAGAGGAAGGCCTGTAAACAGAGCGTAGTCAAGGAAGACGGGTACGTGCCGGACCACCTACAGGACCTATTTTGTAGGAGTAGCTAATGCCTGGATGGCTCACAAGTGCTGAAGTTGAGGCAGTTGCTGACGAAGTTTGCTGATGTCTTCTCCACTGGATATCTAGACCTGGGATGCACTGACCTGGTGGAGCATAGTATAGACACTGGGGATCACCGCCCGATTAAACAGCCAGCGCGGAGGATGGCGCCAGCCCAACGGCAAGAAATGGAGAAGGTTATGGAGAATCTCCAGAGTCAAGGGGTAATAGGAAAGTCCAACAGTCCCTGTGCATCAACAGTGGTTCTGGTAAAGAAGAAAGATGGTTCAGTAAGGTGCTGTGTAAATTATCGAGCCCCGAATGATGTGACAGTGAAGGATGCATACCCCTTGCCAAGAACTGATGACACCCTGGATGCTCTGTCAGGTGCTAAGTGGTTCTCCACCCTAGACATGAAGGCAGGATATCATCAGGTCAAGGTTGCAGGGAAGGACAAAGAGAAGACAGCCTTTTCATACGGGCGGGGTTTATGGCAGTTTAAGGTGATACCTTTTGGCCTATGCAATGCCCCCAGCTACTTTTGAGCGTCTAATGGATCGCATACTGGAAGGCCTGCACTGGCAGATGGTCCTCATCTATCTGGATGATGTAATTGTGTTTGCACGGACTTTCGACCAGGAATTAGAGAGGCTGTTGGAGGTGTTGGACAGGATCCATGCAGTGCACCTCAAGCTGAACCCCAAGAAGTGCTACTTGTTTCAGAGGGAAGTAAAGTACCTGGGACACACTGTAGGTGAGAGTGGCGTCCGTACTGATCCAGAGAAGGTGGCAGCTGTGGAAAACTAGCCGGTTCCAACTTGTGTGAAGGAGCTACGGAGTTTCCTTGGCTTGTGTACCTACTACCGGCGTTTTGTCAAGGACTTTGCGACGATAGCTGCACCTCTGCACAAGTTGTTGGGGAAGAGACAGAAGTTTGCATGGACAGCAGAGACTCAGAAAGCCTTTGACGAACTCAAACATGTATTGAAGCTCTCCAGTACTGCCGTACCCTGATCAGAGTCAGCCATTTATTTTGGACTGTGATGCTAGTGACCATGGTATTGGTGGAGTCCTGTCGCAGAAGAAGAATGAAAAAGAATATGTGGTAGCATATTACAGCAAGAAGCTCAGCCCACCGGAGCTCTTGGCAGTGATGAAGAGCCTTGATTTCTTCCATCCCTACCTGTATGGGTCAAACTTCATCATCAGGACGGACCATGCGGCACTCAAGTGGCTGAAAACGCTAAAGAATCCAGATGGACAACTGGCACGCTGGCTCGGGAAGCTAGAACAGCACAATTATGAGGTGCAGCACCGTCCTGGGTGGGTACATGGCAATGCTGACAGTTTGAGTCGCCGGCCTTGTGATCTGGAATGCCGGCAGTGTAGTAAAAAGGAACTTCATAGTAAGAAATGCAGCCGCACTGCAGTGACAGGGCCAACGTCAGATGAAGCAGACCTGAAGAGGATGCAATTGGAGGATGCAGATTTGCAGCCAGTGCTAGAGTGACTGCAGCGGAGTACACTGCAACCATCTTGGGAAGAAGTTTCCAGGTTGAGCCCCACAACCAAGAGTTACTGGAGTCAGTGGGACCTTCTTCGTTTGAATAACGGACTACTGGAGCATCAGTGGGAAACACCTGATGGCCTCAGCAAGTAATGCCAGCTGGTGGTTCCGAAGAAGATGAGGTCAAAGATCTTGGATGAGTCCCATAACCAGATCACCAGTGGGCACCTGGGAATGAAGAAAACAATAAGCTAGCTGTGACAGAGGTTCTACTGGATTGGCATGCGTCAGAAAATTGAAGAGTGGTGTCGGGCCTGTGATGTGTGCTGTGCCAAAAAGGGACCCAAGAAACGTGGGTGTGGCCCTCTTCAGCTGTACCAAATGGGTGCACCGATGGAAAGAGTTGCACTGAACATTGCTGGACCTTTCCCACTCATGGAAAGAGGAAACCGATATATATGCGTCGCGATGGGCTACGTCAGAAAGTGGCCAGAAGCCTATGCCATACCCGGTCAAGAGGCTGCAACTGTTGCTCAGGTGTTGATTGACCAGTTCTTCCGTCGTTTTGGGATGCCACAAGAGCTACATTCAGACCAGGGTAGAAACTTTGAGTCTGCTGTGTTCCATGAGTGCTGCCAGTTATTGGGGGATCAGGAAGACCAGGACGACCCCACTAAGACCACAGTCAGATGGGATGGTGTAGAAATTCAACTGGACCCTAGGACAAGAACTGGCCAAGTACTGCATAGATGGACAAACAGAATGGGACCAGAAATTACCTGCGTTGTTGATGGCATATCGTTCTGCATCCCATGAGTCTACTGGCTACACCCCTGCAAAACTGATGTTGGGCCGTGAGTTACGCTTACCCGTTGACTTGTTAATGGGAAGACCACCTGGTGAAGAGCTGCCTACAGACACCACCGGCTGTGCGAAACACCTTCAAGAAAGGCTGGCTGAGGTACATTGTCAAGTGCGAGGACCCCTCAAGTTTTCAGGAGAGGTGATGAAGTTCAAGTATGATACCAAGGCAAGTGAGGTGAGCTTCAAGGATGGCGATCAAGTTTGGTTATACAATCCTCAGCGAAGCTGCAGAGCCCATGGGACGGGCCTTATACTGTGTTGGACCGCCTGTCAGACGTAACGTATCGGATTCAGGGAGGCAGGAAATCTCGCCCAAAGGTGGTACACGTGAATCGTCTGTGGCAGTACCATGGGCCAGGACAATACAGCTGGGGCGTCTCCGAGGGATCATGCTCTCCCGCAGCCGAGGATGTTGAGGAGGGCCACGGAGCTGAAGTGCAAGAGGATGGTGACAGTTTCCCGAGGGAAGAAGTGAATCAGGAAGAGGACCAAGACCTCCCCGGAGAAGTGGACTGTGTGGAGGAGCAAGGACGTCGTCGGAAGCGGCACAGAAGACGACCTGATAAGTTAATGGATTATTTTGTGTATAGTTAGATGTTTCATTAGGATTAAGGTTTATGTTTGTATATACTGTGGAGTTTTGTCGGGATGACAAAGAACTAGGGAGAGGGTAGTGTTACGAAGCGGGTTTTGCCAGTTAGGTGTTCGAGAATTTTCTCGGTGTTCTGTACGGTAGGCTAGGTACGGTATCGGTACGAGTCAGAGTTGCCCGTTTGCCTGCTGTTTGAGCATAGTTATTTCATAAGTTATGCATTAATTTTTATGCTCTTTTACTCTTTAATGTTTTATTTACGTGATTGTTCGTTAAATTATGTAATTTAATTTAAGTTTGGTAAATGAGTTAGTGTTATGTAATGTAAGAAGACTATGGCATGTTTGATATCTCTGAGTTGGCAACGTTTGTTCTCGTGGGAAGTAGATCACTCTCGCCTGTGGTGTCCACGACTTCACGCTTCCTATCCTACTAGCTGGTGTTGGCCTATCGGAGGACCAAAAGGCCAAGGTATTACGCCTCATGAAACAGTTTCTCCGTGTTACAGGTAAGATTCGTCGCCTGTAATCCCCACTGGTGAGATGAGCCTCCTCTGCTTTCTTCAAGAAACCATCCGATTAACAGGGGTCATCAGTGCATAATCATCCCTGCTAGGCCCAACTTCCCAGGGTGCCATTTCCGCCAGGGGAGGGTGTATAAGCTTCATCGCTTCACTACCCTTTAACCTAAGAAGAAGAAGACTCTCGAATAATGCAAGGTTATATAAGGATGGGGAATGAGAGTGTAGCAGCTTAAGGATTATTTGGGCCTCAGTCAGTTTGAGTGAAGTTTATCTGGGTGAAGTTGGTATATTTTCGGTACTTGTGAAAACAGTGAAGAGTAATAACTGGAGTGTTGTCAAGTACAAAGTGAAACTGCAGTTAGTACAGTTTGTATACGTCCAGTGCTTGTGAGAACAGTGAAGTGAAGTTAGCAAGCATAAAGTGGAATTGTTTGGAAAGTAAAGGCAGTCAACTTTAAGAAGCCAGTGTTTATTTTCGCCTCAGCTGATCTTGTATACTGTACACCTAAAGGCTGACGTAGGAAGAATGACTCACTGGGCACAATCCTCCCTATACTGAACTACTGCTGTTGGAGCCTGTGGCAGTGTGGGGACTGGGACGTAACAATAGTATCAGTAGGACTGTTTTCTCTCTAGATACACTATGATCACCAAGAAACTATTGGGTGTTTGTGATAGGTTAAATGAATATCTGCGAACGTCATTTCAAACGTAATTCTAAAGCATTACCATTGCACCATGAGTATATTCCCATTCAGTATAACTCTTTAAATAATTTCATGGTAACATATTCTAATATGCGTAAAGTGGTCGGTTATATTGGAAAAATTGGTTAATGGAACAAAATATTGCTACTGACCTACAAGTTTGAAAGAAATTCTTTTAATCATTTTAAATTAACACAAATCATGAAATTCCGAATGCGAAAATTGAAATGTTGGAAGGTTACAGAGAGAGAGAGAGAGAGCGTTTCCCTGGAGACTTTGGCATGGTGAACGCTGCAGTCACCTCTCTCTCTCTCTCTCTCTCTCTCTCAAATAATTTCGGAGAGTTCGTTCTGAGTGGAAAATCTGCTAGACACCGCCAGACTCTATATCTCGTTTTCGTTTCTATGGGCTAAGAGGGTCTTAGTTAAACTTCAGTGTTATTTTTCTGATCGATAATTATGAGATTGGTTAAGCAAATAGCTTTAAAAAATGTAAATCACTCTTACCTGTGCTATTTTACCCAAAATATTGCCAAAAAAAATAGTATATTTATATATTCTAATATCTGCCAATAAGATGGTTTTTGGGCTGTAAGAAGTAAAAAAAAGTGTGTGAATATTGACATTTGTATATAATCTGACTTGCACAAAAAAAATTAGCACATATGGTCTATCCACAGTTTAACCCTCTTGCGCACGGATAAGTTTTAGTAAGTTTTTCGGCGCATGATTTTATTCCTCCCCCCCCACACACACACACACTTCCCGCCAGCCTGCCCGCATGCCGCTGAAAGCATGTATTCTCGCCTTATTTTCATCACCCAAACCTCTGTACATTGCCATGAAACCCACATCATCTTATTCGTCGATATTTTTTCCAGCCGATAAGTAAAAAAAAAAAAAAAAAAATGAGTAAAAGTACATTAGGCCAGCGTGAATAAACATTTCGGAACGTCCATCTCACTTCCCAACATCCTAGTTCGAATGTTTTCCATCATAACAGAAAAATGATATTAGAAGTATTGATAGAGAATTTCATTAGCTTTCTAATGAGGTTTGTCCGGTGATACGATATGTAGTTTTCGAGAAAATAGTAAAAAACTAAAAGCCATTAAAAATTATTTTTGTTCAGGGAGCTCTACTGCAAAAGTTTTGTTGCAAACACGTTGTGTTTTTATTAAATAATCTTGTGTGGAATTTCATCAGCTTTTCAGGGTACCCGCAAATTTTTGATACGCCTTATAGTTTCTGAGTAAATCGCAAAAAACTACTGAGTACTCACGGCCGTGCTGCGCTTTCATCATGCGCGCACAATAACCGTTATATACCCGCCTACGTAACAACGACTTTTCATTAGAGAAATTACATTGTTATGTCTTGTATATTCGTAGAATTATCTGATCTTTATCATGGTTCTTACAGGAAATCGATATGTCCAATAGTTTCGGGTAAATGGATGACAAAGATAGAATACTCTTCCTCGCCTGCAAGCGATATAAAAACACTCTTTCCCTGCCTCACCCACACCTACATATTTTTGCTCGTTAGGTTTTATTATTATTATTATTATTATTATTACTCAAAGTTTACGTGTAATAAGCATTTTGATAGTGCTCTCAAAAAGTCAACATGACCACTAGTCTTTTTGCTAGGTACTGATACTGAAGTTGAACTTTCTTCCATCCCATATGTGCACATGTAAAAAACAATATTTTTTTTTGTGTAAAAAATATAGAAATAGGTCAATATACAAATCAACAAAATACGGATAACTCACTTCCTCTAGAGGTGTTGAGCTGCTGGCAGGAACTTGAAGGATTTGAAGATGAGTTATGTAGTGTGTGTGTGTGTGTGGCGTATTTGTTCTCTCCTCCTTGAACTACGTTTGCCTAACACACGCGATGCACACAATAGATTTCTTCACAAACATTCGCTGCATGACATACGTATATATATATATGTCGCTGTGTGGCGTATTTCTTGTCTATGATCCTTACGCTAGGTTTCCGCTAAGTCAGTCAATGCATGCAATATTTCTCGGTGAACACTCGCTGCATTATTTTATACCTATATTTCACACTAAACCATATGCAGTATAGCACTGTCTGAGACTGGTACAATACCTTTTCACTGAAGTCTGTGATTGTGTGGCATATTTCTTGTCTCTGATCCTTGCACTAGGTTTCCATTAAGTCAGTCAATGCATGCAATATTTCTTGGTGAACACTCGCTGCACTATTTTATATATATATATATATTTCACACTAAACCATATGCAGTATAGCACTGTCTGAGATTGGAACAATATCTTTGCACTGAAGTCTGTGATTGTGTGACCTATTTGTTGTCTCTGATCCTTGCGCTAGGTTTCTGCTAAGTCAGTCAATGCACGCAATACTTCTCAACGAGCGCTTGCTGCACTATTTTATGCATATATTTCACACTAAACCATATGCAATATAAAACGCCATCACATGATTCCATCCCAACCTCCTCTGTTATTCCCTTCCCGACTCTATGGCATACGTGACCGCCTGTTCCCTTAGTGACTATGGCATACCTCTATGTATCTCTGTGGCATACATAATGCCTGCTGTGGTAGTCAGTTATTTTACTAATCCAGGCACTATATGTTTCACAAATATAAGTATTGGTTTCACCATAAAGGTAAAATACTCACATCATTTACAGGCAGGGTGAAGCAGACTGGAGCCTGACTATAATAAACCAGACTCCTGCCTCTCAGCCTAATGGCTGATAATAGGCCCCAGTGCTTTACAAACAATATATCTATGTTCCATAGATACAATCACATCACAATATAGTAAAAAAAAAAAAAACTACAATCGCAGTATTTCAATAATGGCTTCTGCCTTGGGTGGGAGGGGGAAAGTGGCGGATTTAAAGGGACAACACCCGTGGCACAACCGTACTGCCTGGCTGCTTGTGCGGTACTGAGGTTTATCATTACGGAGAGGCTCAGAGGAGCTGCTTCAGAGTTGCCAAGGTCTTACCTCGGGAGAGAGACGCGCCCACTAGAAAGCACCATTATTTGACACAAATT
>JAGKTI010031779.1:0-12053 GCA_018397915.1 Birgus latro
CGTCCCCCCAAATCAACCCATTGCCAAATTACTGGCACGAAAAGGAACTCCGGGCATTAATCGTGAAAATTATGACACCCTCATCCGCGTTTACTTTTTTACTTTGCAATAACAAAACAGAGGAAGGAAAAACAAGAGAATAAAAAAAAACAATTCACCCTATTACAGGTATCCTCCGTTCATAAAAAATCTGTAACAGTTGGACTTGAACAGTTGTAGGTTGAAGTTTGGGTGGAAACAACTCTGGGGAAGCGAGTTCCAAAGAGACAGAGTTCGGAGAATAAAAGAATTCTGATGGGCAGACGTTCTGTATATGACAGTATGACAGTCCAATCATGCTACCAGATGCCCTTGTAGCTTGGGGGAAGGCGTGGAGACGTGGCACAATGGATGCAACTTCGTCTGAGCATTTCCCATAGAAGTATCTGTAAAATACTGCAAGAGAGACAACATTCCTTCTTACCTGTAGGCGAGGTAGTTCCTTTGTAAATGTAGGGTTATTAATAATACTAAGAGCTTCTTTCTGAATTTTGTCCAGTTGTTATAATGCAACTTCTCAACATCCATTCTACAGTGGTGAGCAATACTTCAGCTCAGAATACACATGACTTACAAAATATAGCTAACTGCTAGTCAGTGTAGAAGTTACGGACTTTGTACGGTAATCCAAGTTTCTTTGAAGCAGTTTTAGCAAGTGATCTAATATGAGGGATCCAACTGAGGGCACGATTAAGTGAAACACCGAGAATTTCACTAGTTTTCGGGGCAGGAATATTAGTAGCATTGAATGTGATAAAGGAATCAGGCAGTATCAGTCTATTAGTAAAGTGTATATATTTGGTTTTACTAGCATAAAATGATACATTGTTATTTTGTCCCCATTCCGTAATCTTAGATAAGTCTTGATTTATGGAGATTGCTGTACTGAGTTGAGATAGAGATGTTAAACTTTGTGAACGGGTGTTTAAGGGTCAGTGAACAGTGAAGTGTTGAGTCATCTGCATATGAGTGAATGGGATAATGGGTGACAGAGAAGAGATCATTAATATGGATTAGGAACAGGGTTGGAGCCAGAGCTGATCCTTGTGGCATACCAGCATTAATCGAGTTGAAACTAGAGTATACATCATCTACTTTTACTCTTATCTTTCTTTCGCTAAGATATGAGGAAATCAGAGGAAGAAAAAGTGATAGGCCATAGCAATGGAGTCTGGACAGCAGGGAACGGTGCCACACCCTGTCAAAAGCGTTAGAAATATCAAGGGCTACTGCATGAGTTTCTCCATGTTGGTCATATGACTGATGGAGAGCATGAGTCAGGAGACTGCATATATCAACAGTGCATCTTTAATGGCGAAAACCATACTGTCTATCACTAATTAAGTTGTTGGATTAAAGATGTTTATCAATGTGCTTATTGCTTACAATCTCAAATATTTTTCCAAGAGATGTGACAGCTTTTGGTCTGTAATCAGAAGGGTCAGAGGAACTTCCTTTCTTTGGAATTGGATGAATATTGGCTTCTTTCCAAGAATTAGGGAATGAAGAAGGACGTATGCATAGTCTGAATAATTTAGCTAGAACAGCCGCAAGTTAAGTTCTGGGGAGCACTTTTTCAAAACAGTTGGAGGAATTCCATCTGGGCCTTCAGCTTTGTTCGTTGGTAAATTTTTTTGGAAGGATTTTACGTATCTTGTCTGTATCTTAATTGAAGGTATTTCTGGAAACTCAAGTTCTACTAGGCTACAAGGACGTTCTGATTGATTTTCTCTAAGTTAGAATTTCTGGCAAATGTAGCCTACTGCCAAGGATGTTCGCTTTACCACGCAGGTCATTTGCTGTGTTACCATCAAAAGATTTTAGTAGGAGAATGGGTGATGACTTGTTAAATTATTATTGAAATATATGAGAGTTGATCGGAATATTCTATTGTCATTAGGATTATTTAATAGTTTCGATACTTGGTTGTGAAGAAAGTGGATTAATTACTGCTTTTGCATGGTTTCTTGCAATTTTAAAATGACTGAGTGATTCAGATGCTTTTGATTTAAATAAAGTATATGTTTAGGGGACTTTAGGTCGTTGCTCTGACATAATTGCTGACAAACCATTTTGGGGTGTCCAATTTTCTAGTGAACTGTTGACTGGGTATGAACAATTTTATATCAGCTTGTATTAAATCATTAATGTGGGACTGGGCAGTACAGATGTCACTGGAGAAGAAAGACTTCCACGGAATATCAACAAGAGAATTTCTAAATCCATCCCAGTCTGCCCGGTCATACTGCCGTCTGGTTACCCTGACTGATTCTGAGCGGGGAGGTTCGGAGCAACTGAGGCTTTGATGAGACTGTGGGCGGATGATTCAAGTGGTGACAGTAAATCTATCCTGTATTGATCTGGATTATATGTCCGAAATACGGTCAAGAGACAGGCGTTATTGTCAGTTTTATCTGGTATTCTGGCTGGATGTTTTACCAACCGCGAGAAATTAAACGATTCACCAAACATCTCGCGGTCTAGACCAGTATCGTCAGTTCTGGCAGAATGCGATAACCTTTCTACATTATGGACGTTAAAATCACCCAGAATGGTAATTTCAGTGCTAAGGGTGAGGTTTAGGTTAGTCAACGGTAAAGATATGCAGTCAAATACACTGCAAAGATGTATTTGGTAATATTTAGAAAGTTTAGTGTAGGCCTATATAATGAATAATCAAAATTAGCTGAAGTTCAAAATAGTGTCAACTGCAAATTCTGATTTGGTATAACAACAGGTGCCACCCTCGTTGTGGAAGTTTGTGGGAAGATGGTAACCAGGAAAACAGAATGGAGATATTTCAGTAGAGGGAGAGATCTGGGGTTCTGCGAGGAGCAGGGTTAGAGGGGATATGGATTGGAGGAAAAAGTGAATGGAATTCAGATTGGTACTAAGGCCACAGATATTAATGAAATATAAGCCCGAACCTGCGCTTCTCCGCTGACAAGCATGAACAGTGTTTGCAACAGCCGCTGTCGGCTAAATCACTTGACTGCCACCAGGAGGACCCTGTGCCGCCAGCCTTGCCCTGCCGGTGGTGGCAATCTTTGGATCAAATGTCTAGTTTTAATATTATTCTTGCTGTCTCAGGGTTATTCGGCTTAGGAAAGACTTTTCAAATTAGAGGAGTTAGATATAATCTTTATTAACTCTTTCTTTAATAGAGACTCTCCTAAACTGAATAAAAATCATGTGATAGTGGCAAAATTATGATGAAAAGGACATCCTCGGCCTGAAGGAAGATAAGACTGAGTCGTGTGCTGTGGGTTATGCTGTAAAAACAACTGATCACAGGAGATGGTGCTCAGGTGGTACGAGAAGTGATCTGCTGTCTGAAAATACCAGAGTTTGATTCCAGAGGGCATGGGCCTGTCTCATGATTTGAATTTCGGCATGTCATAGAAACACCCCCATAAATTCCATGGCATGAGTCCTCAGTGAGGCAATCCTAACATGTATTCATTACCGATCATAGGTATTTGTGCCGAAATAGTAACATGTAAAGGTATGTGGCACGTACGGGGTTAGTGGGCATCAGCAAACAGGCCCTTAAGTCTATGCTCAAGAGTTCACTGCATAAAATAAATCCTTCCTACACTAAGCCGTATTTTATGTGACCCAGAAGGCTTTAATAGCACTTCTTCAATTATGATTTATTTTGCATATGGCACCTTAGTATTCTCTTGTATGCTGCTTACATCGTTTCAGTATTGACATAATTTTTATATATAACATACGGGAAGATACTGAGTTATGTGCAGAATAAGACGCCGAAGAGAAGAGTTACGAAATGTCTAGCATCACTCAATTCTGGTCGGTTTAAAGGCATTGTAGGATCATCTACTTAACGATTTATTTCTCCTTTTCCAACAGCATATTTCTTTCTGTACCCTTCGTACCTTTTTAATACCGACATCATTGGCATTAATAGCATTCAGGAAAATATTAACTAGCAATGTGAAGAAATAAACAATAGACAGCTTACCTTTACCTGCCGGGACTGACCAACTTCCACTACGTGATACTAAGTCGTGGTTATATGAAATTTAATTATCTCTAGTTATGAGGTACGAATCAGCCTCTTTGATAACTGGTCAAGTCGACCTTCCAATATGACTAAACTTGACCAACAACTGAGCTAGAAGAGGCCAGGGATCTTTGGAAGGTTAAAATAAGTGCACGATAGTAAGATGTTACGGTGTCCCTTGGTTAACTGGCTATTTTTATCACTTTTTTTTTTTTTTAGTGCAAGGAAGAAGGAACCAAAACTAGAAGCCCGCAATATTGTTTTCTCCAAGAAAAAGAAAAAAAAGTAAAAGAGAGCCAAATTCAGACCCGTTCATTTCGAGATGTCTGGACACATTGTACTTAAAAGCATGGATGTCACAGCCAGTAGGAAATACAGACGGAGGAAGACAGTTCCAGAGCTGACCTGTTGCATACATGAAAGACTGAGCATCAGTTAATTCTTGCATAAGAATGTTGGACAGAAAAGGGGTAAGAGTTTGTTGCCAGACGATTGCTACACGCCTGACGTAATGAAGGAAGGATGCAAGAAGATAGTCCAAAAGAGCTGTGATCATTAGAGCAGCGACAGAAGAGAAGAAGATTTTAAAATACGGCGAAGAGAGGCTGAAGGGCGTCAGTTGGAGGAGGGGTGTTACTGAGACGAAAGGCCATTGAAAGAAGAGCTGTATGTGGGGAGCCCCCGCACACGTGAAAGTTGTTCCCTAAACAGGGGTGAATAAGACAGGAAGGCATGAAGTCGGCTAAGGGGACGGGTTTGTGATTTTTGTCAGGTTAATTAAAAGAAAGAAAAAAGAAAAGAAACTATCTTATTAATGAAGAGCTAAGAGTGTGTTGCGGACGAGAATAAGGATTTTACATTACAGCGTCGTATTCTAGGCGGCACTGAAGGCTTTGTAGCAGCTCTTTCTTATCAAATTATTTTGCATGTTGTACCTTACGATTCTCTCGTGTGCCGTTTATACAGTTTAATATCACCATAGTTTCTGCCGGAAATGTACAAAAGGATACTGAGCTGTAACGTGCCAAAAAAAAAAAAAAAAAACTTAGAAATATCTTGTGTGCTATTTATATCACTTTTACACCAACATAGGTTTCATTACAACCATACAAGAAGATCTATCTATCTATTGCCAGACGCCATAATCCCATAAGAAGATACGGTAGTGTAATGCATCGAAAAAATCGCTAAGGAAGAGGTGCTACGAAATTTTTAAAGTGACGTGGAATTCGAGCAACATGGGAGTGAGGGTCCCACCTGTGCCTCTGCCGCGTAGTTTAGGGCAGCAACAAAGGCGTAGCCCAGGATGAACAGCCCCACCCCGATGCCGATGGTTCCAACCCCGAACTTTGTCACCTCCGTGAAGAAATCAGACCCATCACCGCTGTACGTCTTTTGTAGGTAGGCCACCAGTCTGACCGGCAGGTTGGGTTAAGGATGGAAGTTACTCAGGGTTTGGTTAGGTTAGGTTAGGTTAGGGTAAGGGCGAGAGGCAGGCTGGGTTAGATTAAGTCAGGGGGGAAACATAGGTCAGAAGAGATAAGGCTAGGTTAGGATAAGTCGGGTAAGGTTAAGGACGAGTCAGGCCGTGTTAGATTAGGTTAAGTTGGGTTAAAGACGAGAGATAGGCAAAGGTATAATAGGTTAGGTAGAGACAAAAGATGGGAACATAGAATAAGCTGGGTTAGGATAAAGACGAGAGACAGACATGGTTTGGTTAGGTTACATTACAGAGCTGGAGCAAAAGACAGACACACATTCATTAGGATACTTACATTAGGTTAGACTACAGGAGTGGGGTTAGATTAGGTTAGACTACACTAGCTTAGACTGGGGTAAGAGACTGGGTTATATCAGCTTAGACTAACATAAGAGAGAGTCACGGGCAGAATTAGGTCAGGGCAGGGTGGTATGCAGGCTTGGTCACGTTAGGTGAGGTAAATGGCCCTGGAACTGTTACGGGAAGAATTTCTACAGACCTTAATCAGTTCACAGGATAAACAAGTCTTCCGTAATAGTTCACTATTTTCACATAAAAAAAAATGATTTTAATAATCGCTTTAGTCTTAGTGTTAAGCGTTTGATGGTTTACTGAGCAATAAGACAGTTGCTGTAGAGTGAAGCCCTTACGTGATGGCACAGATATAGCCCTGTCTGGTTATGCAAACATCCCTCAAGTCCGTCCTTACTTTCTAAAAAAAAAAGGATGATGGAATGCAAGAAACTATAATTTAGTCTGCAGTCAACCGGATTCACGTTTAGATGAGCCTGTGGCCGCAACAACAGCGACGGCAGTAATGAGCGAAGACAAGCTTATATACAAGCCATCTGATACACAATTTCAGCTTAGACGAGATTACAATTAAATACTGCCTCCGACGGGTGAGACGAGCGGGAGTATATAAACAAGTTAAACTCATCCGAACGACTTCGTATGTTGGTGCTGTATCACGCCACCACACCACAAGGTAGCTTGATTCATAATTTAGCTCCGTCAGTACGATGGTGTCTTATCTCACTTTCTTTACCTCTAAAGAATTTTCATCATCTTAAGACGTTTCTAGTTAAAGAAGATTAATGAAGGCAGTGGTGTAGCCGGAGGAGTGGCCAGGATGGCACTGGCCACCCACTAACCCGGGCCACCCCAGTGGTGACCCCAAGCTTCCAGGCGAACCTCCCGTACCCTCTGGCAGGGGTTTCCTCGGGTCACCCCATAAATAGATTGACCACTCTGTTTCGTATATCCTGACTACGCCCCTCAATGAAGGTTAGTCCTTGTAGTTCGTAAAACTTCTCCGACGCGGAACATAATCCCCTGAAGTTAGTAAAAATGCAAGAAAACAGACAAAAGAATGATGTCGTTAAAATCTTACTGGAGAAAAAACTGTATGACTCATGTTGTTTTATAAGTTTGCCAATACTTTAACTACTTCCTCCAGGGTAATTCAGCAAGTATACTGTATTGTGAATTAATTATCATCTGTCCTTTGAAAAGTTATTATACCTGGGTCAGATTTCCTTGTAACGTGTGTTCATAAGTTAAACGCATTTAACTCTTCTCAGCATTCCTCTTATGGTTGGTACACCTTAATCAGGGTATCATTTTTGTCAGCCTTCACTATAATACTTTATATTCCCCAGTTCACTTCCAGAACTGTAAATAATAATCCAGGTGTGAACGTACTAAGGAAGTGCAAAGAGTGTGAATGATAAAAGATTCATACGTGAATTCGAGTGCTCTACCAGTGAATCCAGTATGATTGTTGGCGTTCTCCAGTGCCTTCACGCAATGTCGGTTAGGTTTTTAAATAATTTGTTTTCATTACTCCAAAATCATTTTCTTGCTTTACATTCCCACACTGAGTACAAAAGCAGACGTAATTTTTTATTTTGGTGTACCACTTTTTATGCCTCTGCAGTTACTTGACGTATGTACACTACAGAATTATAAGCCAGGTAGAGTGCTGTTAAACGAATTATGCAAAAACGCAGTCAGTGAACAATTTGAAAACAGGTAGTGACTTGTGTGAGACCTCATTCACACAGGAAAATCTGGCCAAAAAGGACGGAGTAAATGTTAAACTACATAACCATTTTGCTGCTTTTTTTTTTCCAGGTTACATGCAAACTACCTTATTTTAGTGAGACAAATTCGAGCTTTCCAAGGGCCAGCGAGACATCTACCAATCCTTGGACTATCAGAATTTACCTCCAGTGAACAAAATCGTCTTGTGGTAGTCTGAATAATATAACAATGCTTTCAAAGAAGGCAAAGGAACCCAAACTGTTATGACTCTGACTATCTGAAAGCATGAAACTGATTGTTACTTCAAAAGCCACATTTCATGTTATTAAAAAAAAAAAAATCTTGCTGATGCACTTCTTAGTGAATAACCCAACCGAATGATTTACAAACTTACCTAGTCCATTGTCCACAGTCCACAGTCAGGTTTGTTTTTACCTGAAGGAACTGGAATAATCCCTCAGCTTAAACACATAGTCCTTGTTGCATGTAATTTGACGAGCCCTAGTTACAAAGCTGGTATTTTTCTATGCAAAGAAGAAGAAACCAAAGGTCAGAACCCGCAAGATTGTCCCCGCCAAGAGAAACTAAAAACGAAATAACAGAAAGCCAAATTCAAGATCTTTCCAGTTCGAAATGCCTGGACACTTCGCGTTTAAAAGACTGGAAGTCACAGACAGTAGGAAATACAGGTAGAGGAAGACTGTTCCAGAGCTGACCTGTTGCACACATGAAGGACTGGGAGTAGCGGTTAATTCTTGCGTTAGAGAGCTGGGCAGAAAAGGGATGAAACTTTGCTGCTAGTCGAGTGCTATATACCCGCCGTAGTCGTGGAGGGATGCAAGCAGACAGTTCAGTGGAGCAGTGACCACTGAAGTAGCGAAAGAAAAAAGGTAAAGATGCAAGGCGACCAAGAGACAGAGGCGAACGGAGCCAGTAAGAGAAGGAGGAGAATTAATGAGACGAAAAGCTCTGTTGAGAAGAGCATTATATGGGGAGCCTGTCCACAAATGAAAGTTGTACTCCACTCGCACTAAGCGGCGAATAAAACCCCTGTATAAAATCAACAACTGTGCAGGGGTAAAGAAGACACGGGGTCGGCTTGGCATACCCAGTCTCTTGGCAGCTGATTTCTCAGGATAGGTACTGTGATCTTTTCAAAATAAATCCCCAGAGAATGAAACCCAAAGTATATCCAAGATGATGCAGGACTGAGTTGGATATTGAAAAAAAAAATGAAGATACTTCTGTAGAAAATTTGGATGGGTCGCTAGATGTAAGAACTAAGTTTTTTATGCAATAAAAACAAGATTACTTTACCCCAGTCAGAGATATGAACCAAGTCAGACAGGTGTGCCACAGACACCCTCATCACTTGCTTGCTGAAGCAACTACTGAAATGAACACTGCACGAAACAAATGGAAAGGTGAAGCTGGAATCATCAGCATGTGAATGGATAGGGGGAGATGTATAGCGTAGAAGGTCGTTGATGAATAAAATGAAGAGAGGTGGTGATACGACAGAGCCCAAAGGAACACCTCTATTGATAGCTCTAGAAGATGACCAGTGGCCGTCTACAACAGCGCAGCTATCGAGCGACCAGAAAGGAAGCCTGAGATGAAGACACAGGTAGAAGAATTGTAACCATAAGATGGCAGTTTGGAAACTCAAGATTTGTGAGATGTAGTCCCGTGGATATACCATCAGAAATTCAGGTTATTGTTAAAGACTCCGTACTACTAATGGATAATTTATGAGAAGAGAGTTGCGTTACACTCTAGGAGTCTAGTAGTTCTCTCTCTCTCCTGAAATCATTCGGAGAGAGGTAAGTGAGCTTCATTTCTTAGCCAATGCCATCACGTCATGCTGGGTAAAGGAATTGTCAAAGGAATTGTAGATGTGTAAACATAAAAGTGTTCTCAGCGTTCCCTTCTAAAGGCTGCAGATTTGGCCAGAAGCAGAGACCGCTGCCAGTTCATCTCATTCTGGCAGCGTCTGAATCGTGACGACTAAGCAACAAACATCCGCTCTCTTACATTTATATTCCCCCGGGTAAATAAGATGTCTCCCAACATATTATAGACATGGATCTTATCAGAAGGCAGTTCAAATAATAAAACAGCACTGATATTATAACTGAATGATAAAGTTATATGGCAACAAACTACACTATAAACACAGGTCTACATAAACTTTTTTCTCTCATCAGGTATAAATCTAACATTTCTAGACCTATTTTTGACGGCAATCACGAATATGCAGTCCATTTTAGCGTAGCACGTCACAGTTTTATGGAAACTACCTTTTATCATTTTGGTTGAATATTACCGCTGGACGCATATGCTTATTTATAAAAACGAAGTATATTTGAAGTTTCGAAGTTTTTTGAAGTATGTCGATTCCTCGTATAAATTCAGTGTCTCCAAATAGTCCATATAAACAATGTATTTTCATCCAAATTGAAATGACAAAACAGCAAACTCTCCTGCAAGACATATAACAGAGAGTGAGTTTCAGTGCACTTTTGCAAATGTCATACTACTCAAAATCGTCGAGCTTTAGACTTCCTTGGATGCTGCGTTCCAGGCTCGTCCCTGTACAGCATCCAGCAGTAATCCGCGAGCATACTTCCATTTCAGAAGCCTTGACAGAGATGCTCCACAGAAGGTTTCATACTCCCATTGTGTAGCAATAAAGCCTTCAAGCTTTTCTTCGATGAGTCAGTGAATAAACACCATTGAGAAGTATCATGCTCCTGTGAAAGGCAGAGGAACAATCCATCAGTGTCGTTGTAAAGACCAAGTGGTCCATCAACAGAAAAATATGAAGAACTTCATTTTATTTTCTGAAGTATGTTACTCGAACTTCTTTCTTGAGCAGACATTTTTCTTTCAAACGAGATGCCAAAAGTTCAGCCTTGTCCTTCGGTAGTCCCAGATCTCGAACTGTCATTCAACTCTCCTTGAGAGAACTGTTCAGGTGTGTCTTCATTGTCGGCTAAAAACTCTGCATCCTCAGCGGCTTCATCTGACTCGTGTGTCTTCATTGTCGGCTAAAAACTCTGCATCCTCAGCGGCTTCATCTGACTCATATTGGGCTACATCTTCTTCCCCATCGTCGCTACTGGCGATACCATCTTCTGGTGGTAATGGAATGGGAAGATCTTCATCGTTGTGCAGCACTAGTCTTTCAGGGGATTCCAAACTGGGGTAAGCAAGCTTGTGCTTGTTCTTACCAGAAAACCCGGATATGTTGACCTTGCAGAAGTAACAGTCTGTAGCATGATCTTTCGGCTCCCTCAATATCATAGGAACAGCGAATGGCATTGCCTTTCTTCTCTTATTCAGCCAATCTCTTAGTCCATTCGAACAAGCTGTACAAATTATATGCGGTGCCCATTTTCTGTCTTGATCTGCAAGACCACAGCCGAAGTACAGATGACAGACCATCTTGATATCGTTCGTGATGTTACGTCGCTGTCCTTAGGGGGTGAACGAACCACAGACATAGCAGAAACAATTGGAGATATTTTTTCATTGCCTTGACATTTCAACTGATTCAATAAAAAACAAAAGCTGCAAAAAAGCATAAGCAGTGTTAAGAGCAGGAATATACATGAATATTGTTATATACGGTTTCAGCATGAAGGTTCATCACTCATCATAAAATCCAGAAGAGGTAGGAAAAAACGGATGGGATTTTCGGAACCAGCACCTAAAACTGTATCAAGAGCACCACAAAACTTTCATTATTTTTTTTACTATTGAGCGGTGTAATAAAAGCATAAAAGTTGAAAGGGAGAAAATTAATTAAATTACTGTACATACACAGGAGAATGATATAATACTGGTATATGTTAGTGATGAATAATAAAACTACTATAATAGCTGATTATACAGGATTTACAATGGTATCGAAAGCCTTTGAGATGTCAAGTGCAATGGCAAAGTTATCGCCGAAGTCCCGGAAAGAGAATGACAAGGAGCCTTAATGGAAAGTGAGATCATAGTGGAGTACCCCTGGCGGAACCCATAATGGCGGTCGGGGAGAAGGTTTTGATAGGAAAGATGCTTCAAATTTGTTTAAGAGATTCAAAATTTTCAGACGTATAGAGCAATTACTAGATAGTGAGAGGGCTGGGAATGGGCTGAATGAGAGCAAACTTCCAGTAAAAAGGAAATGTACAAATTGATAGACAAAGGCGAAAGAGTTTACCAAGGCAGGGTGTTAGCACAGAAGTACTTAAGTTTTTAAGAACAACAGGAGAGAACCCATCAGAACCATATGTCTTGTTAATATTGGGTCCAGAGAGGGCTGAAGATACATCAATTGAAGAAATTTTAATGTCAATCATGTGGAAGGCAGTGGAGGGAAGTGGTGGAGCACCGAAATCGTCTAAGGTAGAACTGGAGGAGAAAGTCAGAGCAAAGTTCTGCTTTATCAACATAAAAAACGGCAATGGA